>OX123186.2:10446117-10601598 GCA_944739405.2 Euclidia mi | reverse complement strand
AGAACAACAACAAGACGTAATACAATGAGAAGTATGTAACGTAGGTACGGTACCCATAATCACATACCCAAGTACCGTCTCAATAGCGGGCGGTAAATCATATCGCTCACTACGTACTATGTCAGTTAGTAGCAAGTGCGGAAATATTGAAGCTCCGATCAAAAGATCAATGCCTGCCGGATTCGCAAACTCCGCGTCGGCTAGCGGCAATGACTCGAGATGAGTGAGTGATGCTACGTCTACATTAGCGTTCGGCAATGCGTCCGTGATACGCTCCACGATAAGCGAAGAAATGTTAAAATTAATGTCCCTATCAAAACGCGAATGTATTTTAATATCTACGGAACCCTTGCAATGCTTCTCTGATCCGCCTACCCCTTTGACGGTTGAGTTAGTATTTTTAAAGTTATTCCATAATCCGAGGCGTTTGAAGCATTCCGATGTTATTAGATTGGTCTGAGATGCGCTATCTAGCAGACAACGTACCATGTGCGGCGACCCATTAACATCATATACGATAACTTGCGCTGTCGCTAACAGTACCGTCTTAGACGCCGTACACTGCGTTTTGGCCCTGCGCTGATCATTATAGATGCGCGAGTGCCGTCTTCGCGTGCGCGTCGCCCGCGCAATGGATGTCATACACAACGATACTTCGCCCTCAGACGCGGAAGGCGCAGCTACCGTGGTCTGCACCTGCGGCGCAAGTGTGTCAAGATTAGCGGCTTGGCTTGACAACGGGTTATCTTTATTAAAAAGGAACAGTGTATGATGTTTTTGTTTACATGAGCGACATCTCGTTCTACTGGAACAATTACTCGTTTTATGTTTTATGCTTAAGCAATTAATGCAAGCTTTGTTATCTTTTACGCATTTAAAACGAGCGGTTGCATGTAAATTATCAAAGGCGGGACACTTGTATAAGTGGTCGTGCACTATATTACTGCACGGACACTTCTGTGAATTATTACTATTAGATTCCGAACATGTTACGTAAGATTGTGGATTAGGGACCGAGTTATTATTACTATTTCGCGATTTATTCAACCTTTGTTTGTTGCTGTTAGTGTTAGACGGGCCAGGTGAACCCGACTGCGTATTATGAAATATTCGACACTGATCTTTGATGAACGAAATAAAACTATCTAGTGTAGGTATTTTATTATTGCGTTCCGTCATCTCGAATGCGCGAATTGTATCAGTGTCAAACTTTTTTAAAGCGAGTTGAAGCAACATAAAATCGGAAAGATCTTCTATTTTTAAGAGAATTAACTGCGGTAAAAAAGTTGTCTATAAACAGCTGGAAATTCGAGACAGACGCGGCACCGGACAATTTAAGATTTAAAGCTTGGTCAAAGTACGTAGACGCTAGGACGCGCGTGTCCTGATATCTGTCAAGTAGTGACTGAAATATGACCTGATAATTCTCAGCACTGGGTGTGACACCTGCAAATACGGACTGGGCTTTCGGTGACAGTTTACCTATTAAATAGTACAACCTGTCAGCATCTGTCAGAGAACCATTATCGTGCACTGTAGACTTAAAACTCGCATAGAATAACGGCCAATTTCGTATATCTCCGTCAAACGACATAATCTCGATTGGCGGTAATCTCGGTTTGCGGGCAACGGGCTCTGCCGAACATTTACCCTCCAATTCCGATTGTATACGCTTAATAATACAATAAAGATCTTCGAATGAGGTATACGCCTGATAGTTCGGTTTTTCATCAGGATTGATAGAAAGTAATCTTGCGTTATAATCGTCTAACAACTTATGAAAATCTGTTCGAATACTATCTACTGTTATACAATAACTGAGAAATGCTTCGCTATTACTGTCAGACATAGATGCGGTTTTTGATCGTTCATAGATGTTTTGAATGCGCTCAAATAAAATATTGCGTGTTGCTTCTAAGATTGTCATCTCTTTGTCTTCCGACACGCGTGACTTCTTTTGTTGTGACATGCTTACGTAAATATAAGCTAATGAGAACGAAACAAAATAAGAATATCTAATGTATCTATTATTTTACCTAAGTAGGTTAAGTAGGCAACACTTTAGAGCTGAGGAACTAAATGTTGCTTGAAATATGAGATTTATAAGACAACTATGATAGTTCCAGAATTAATAATTTAATAAGTAGGTAGCTACATAAAAGTTTACCTACTGATGCGGGCGGAAATAACCATGTGACGGTTATGTGAATATATTAGGAGTATAGCTAGGTGCTATAACTGCCTAGGTATAGCGATATAACGTATAAAAACGTAAATGAATCCGACTCGTATGGATCAAAAAAATGGTTCGGCGTTACACCGAAACCGTAGGGTTCTAGGCGACTTGGAGAAGGAAATGGACTGTATAGAGAGGATAGCGGTTCTTCGCCGCCTAGGAGATGGATACGGGGAGAGGTGATTGTGAGTGGGTATAGGATATTTCAAGGATGGAAGGCACTTACCTTATACAACCTTCTTCGTTTCCGTAGGACAGTCTCCTGGTGTTTTTGTGATGCAGCTGCTTGTTTTCACTACACTACACCATTCGTTTCACTTTCACTTGCGAGCGGGTTTTCCTTGGTGGAAGCGGTAATAAACCACAAGGGAACGGCGCGATACGATATGAGACGGCGTTCTCAGCGAGCGGAATGTTCTCGACTGTCACTCGCGTCCACGATCGCGGCGACGAATCAGGCGAAGGCAGTGCCCCTTCTTCGGGAATGGGAGACAGGGACGGAAATATGATATCGCTCGCACTAGAACGTGGAACGATTGATGTTGATGCGATTAGTTATGGATAGGAAGGTAGATGGCGCTACCACGATGTAACGCCGAACCATTTTCAATGGCCGCCGCAGTGTGCCCGCTGGGGTCCAGACATCTACTACGCGTACAACCCCGTCACGCCCCGGGTGCAGAGCCGCGATAACACCGCGTGGTCAGGTCCCCCTCGGCAAGTCTCCGTCACCGATAAGGACCGGGTCGCCAACTGCAACCGCGACATCTACTCTCGGTGCGCGGCGGGGCGCCAAAGCGGGTAGATATTCGAATACCCAACGACGCCAAAAATGGTCGCTGAGCCGGAGTGCCTTTCTCCAACCGCTCCGACCAATCAACGCTGCATCCGTCAAAACCTCAGTCGGAAAGGAGCGATCGGATGAATCCCCTGGCAAAAAGTGATTAGGGGTGAGCGCCTCCGGGTAGTTTCCGTCGGGGGAGACATGTGTCAGTGGGCGCGTATTCATTACAGCCTCGGCTTCAGCCAGTAGAGTCGCCAGAACCTCTACTTTTCCGTCTTTACGACTAAAACTACGTAGTATTTCATTAAACAGTATTTCTCTTATATTTAATTATATACTATATTGTTATTTTGTCCGCATCTTGCCTTCACGGCCCAGCGGGCTCGAGTTTAAGATTGATAGCTCCATTAAGTGTTCCCCCGGTATCACCTGGCAACTTCGCTGGTTAACTCCGCGGGAAAATTGCAACAGCGATACAACACAAGGGCTAAATAAATAGCTGCCAGTACAGCTCTACTCTATATTAAACTACTCAAGAAATTCAGCAGTATGTAATAATAGTGAGAAACCATGGAGATCTTTTTTATAAAATAAGGTGTAAGTAAATAATGTTTACTAAATAATACAGATGGAAATGTGTTTATGCAAATTTTTATTTTTAACATATTTCCTTCAAACATCTTGATGATAACAGACATCGACGACAAATCTCACAGATTTTTTTAAATATTCATTTACAACCAATACAATTTTTAGGGTTTACCTAATAAAATTTCTTTCACACTTCAACTATAGTATTTTATAAAATTAAAAATCTATGCTGTGACGTAAAATGAATACTGCACTAATAAAGCACTAAGAACATGTTGCTTATAATTTTTTTTTATTTCTTTTAACATAGATCTGCGAAAATAATTATTTTGATGTTACTAGCACCTCGATAGCTCTACATTTTATTGCTAGTACATTTACAACTACGTGAAAAAACCTTTAAACGTCATTTAGCTCCCATCTACACAGTTACAGAAAATAGGCGACAGTATAAAAATACTAATATAATCAAAATAATATCGCCCAGCTCGCTTTTAGTGATCATTTTGCACACGTGTGAACCGGATATGAAATAAACTGCCTTCCTCGATGTTTTCTGTACTGTGACTTCCATAAATGAAGTGAGTTCTCATTACTTTTAATAGGATATTTGAGTAGTAACAAAATATTCTTTACTCCCCTGTTAGATGTAAATTTAAGTAAATCTATAGGAAAATATTACTGTTAAAAAGTAACAAGTATATGAAGGTAGTATTCATTTAGTGAAAAAGTCATATAAATAATGTGAATGAAATGCTTCATGTTACATGACTTTTTCACTAAATGAATAGGTATTTGTACGAGTATAGTCTGCGATAAACATATTAGTTGCTGACGTCACATGTAAGTCTGGCCCTCTTTTTCTAATTAGAGATCTTTATTTTATATAAATAAGATGCTGGTTTTGAAATCCAATATATTTTTACTCTATTTTACATCAATTTAAACACAAATCAGTGAATCATGTCACTATGTGAAAATAATGCGTTTCACAAGGCTGCATTGCCCTTAATATGTTTACTATGTTAGGGTTCATGTTTAGGTACATTTCCATTCTAACTTTATTTAAATTCAAGCAAAGGTTGTTTATTGGACGTATTTACATTGTTGTAAACAAAACTCTTTCAAAACTCGAAAGTTGACGATGGCCACATTAACACTTACATCACTCGCATTCTAAACCAATAAAGCATGTATTCACAAACTATAACGGGTATGCTCATAACCCGGCCCGATATTTACTGCGGCGTGTCCCTGACTACTTTACGATCCGTACCTCCCGGTTTTCCCTTTTGTGTCAAAAACAAACCCAGAGGTTAGTTGTTAGGACGTTTTCTTTATTTTATTGTTTATACTGTTGTTCTATGTACTGAATGGGTTTGTGAGCAATTTCCGATTGAATATGGCTTGTTTCAATTGTGCTTTTGACAGACACGTTTTATTGTCTTCAAGTATACGTGGTTGGTGTTTTTTCTTTTCAATAAGGATGATGTAAAAATAGATTTCTTATAATGTATTTTTTTATTGTTTCTTGCCAATTTAAAATTCCTATGTAAAAATAATTCAACAGTCTTCTGCTTGTTTTAGAAGCCCATGACAAACGATAACACAGATATAAGCTGATATAATCAAAAACAAATTGAAAAAAAGAATCTGTCCTTCTTTGGAAAATATTTTAAACAGTCATGACGATCAGCAATAATTTATGTGAACGAATTTCGTTGTCCAATTAACAACCACGTCCGTCACTGAACGCACTCATTGCGCTAAGCTATTCACGCTGACTTAACACAAGAGACGCGGCATTCAAACTGCTCATGCATCTCATCATGGCGGAGGTCGCGGGTTCGATTCCCGCTCAAGTCACATATTAGTGTACGAACATGGAAGTTTGTCTTGGTTTTGGCGTTCCGATGTGTAATATGTATTTATTTATAAATAAAAAATTATATAATTATGTATGTTTATCTTTGACTGCTTCCGTGGTCCAGTGGATAGCGTATGCGACTGCTGATCGGAGGTCCCGGGTTCGATTCTTGGGTCAGGCAAAAGTGTTACTGGGTTTTTCCGAATACTCAGTAGCAGCCCGGAGTCTGGTCATGCGCCCGGTAACGGCAATAGGCTCGCCCCCTATTACGTGGGACCTAAATATTCATGGCGAAATGTGGGTGTAATATTTACACCTCTACCTTCCCCTTCGTAAACAGGCAACAAACATCCCTACAGGCAAAAAAAAATCTTATCCATTGTCTAGTACCGATAGTACAACCTCTGTATATTTTGTGTTGTGTGAATATGTTAGAATATTAATTAAATTAAACATTAATTAACCGTCTTCCTAGAAACAACTTTAAAATCACCAATATGATAACGTCTTTAGTGCATCCCTCTCCCACTTTCCGAGATGAAGGAGATGCCGTGTTTTGATACGTTATCTGTTATAATCTGACTCCTGATCTCTAAGTCCCGTGTCATCCTCGCTACAGAGCTCCATAATATTTTTATAACGGGGCTGTAAAATCTTAAGAGTTATCAACAAGCTATAAAAACATTAAAGATCGTTGAGATTGGGTTTTATATTTATTTATAGCAATTATAGTATGCTAATGTCGCTGTGATAAATCTTTACGTAAACTTTAGGTGACATGTAAGTTGTACTTGTTGTACAATGGCGAAGATATCTACACTTTTGACATCTAACAGATACCGGCGGATCTACTAAAGAACATAAAACTTTATGCTACATACACATCAATCCGATGGGTATGATCAACAAGCCCACTCAGGGTATCCTCCCTCTAGTTGGAACAAAATTTTGCCTCGTAACACTTTAAACAATGTCTGCAAGTAGGTCACCGCATGCGTCAAACGTCAACACACAACGCGGGGCTCAAAATGCATCTGTCTGCAGTTTCGAGTCAGCGAATTTACTTGCGTCACCTATCGTCGCGAGTAATGCAAGTGGTGTAACGTGTGCTGTGGATGACTTAGGGTCGTCGACACCGGTCAAGGTTTTGTCGCATTTAGGTGCGTCATACCCTAAGCGCGACTATGCAGCTGTTACCACCGAAAGCAAAACGCCGGCAAATCGGCAGCATAAAAAAGGGGGTAAAGTGATCCCCCTGTAACAAGGAAGCGGAACGGGCAATCCCAGATAAGACAAGTGCGACAAGGACGGCTTCATCAAGGTGGAGAAAAAGAAGAAGAAGAAGAAGCCATCTTGCCCTAACCTTTGTGGTACCGGACTAGCAGGATCTAACTTGCTGCTACGTCCTGCAATACCAACCACACAGTTGTACGTGTCCCGGTTGCATCACTCCACAAAGGACGAGGAGGTCGTGGAGTATTTGCGCAAGAAGACCAACTAGACCATAAGTCGTACGTGGTGCGTGTGCCGACAAATCATCTCCAGACGTTCCTCAAGGAAGAGTTTTGGCTGAAAGGTGTTGTCTATCGGCGTTTTTATGGAAGATTACGCAACAACATATAGCCAAACACGCCGATGTAAACTACACCTGTGTCATTATATTATTATAAGAAATTGTATTGTAATAGTATGTATGTTAGTCTGTAAGGTATATATCTGTATGGGTTTTATTACCTGAAAATAAATAAATATTATTATTACTATTATATCATTAAACATTGCAATATTCTTTATTTAAATTTCATGATATGCAACTTTCCTAATCAATACTGTTGTTTGTATCTACATAATTATATTATGTAGATATGACCGCGCCTTGGCAAACGTAGTGTAGGGCGCCCGGCTAGGTGGAGTGACTGGCAGCGACTGGACACGAAGAGCTGAAAATCGGGCTCAGTGGCGTGTTATTAGAGAGGTCTATATCCAGCAGCTGACTACGGCAGGCTGATGATGATGATGAATTATATTATAAAACAAAGTCTCCCGGCCATCCTGTTTGTCTGCATGAACGTAACAAAGGCAGACACAACTTTTTTTATTTTTTTACCCTATTATCCAATAGATAGTGCGATTCCAGAGAAAACTTAAGGTGTTTGTTAGTCTGGTATACTTTTGTTATTTGCCACAAACTGTGTCTTTAAGTATACAACTTGAGTAAAATCATCTAGCCATTTTATACACTTAATATTGACTGCACGGTTGGCGTAGTGGTTTAAGCGGCCGCCACACCGCTTGATACTGCGCCGAAGTGTTGTGGGTTCGATCCCCACACGAGACAACACTTTGTGTGATTCATAAGTTGTTGTTTCAAGTCTGGGTGTTCATTGTGTCCGTTAGTTATATGTTTGTAAAGTCCCCCGCGACACAGGATTTAGTCCTAATACGGGAGTTGTCTTTTAAAAAAATAAAAATATTGAGTATTATTGAGTCTTTAAAAACTTTAATAATAATTTCTAAACCCGAGCGCTTCATTGAAATGACAGGCTTCCTAAGACTAGTTTCTGAAGCAAGTTATACTAGCAATCGAATCCATTCGACGGAAAGGATCAATGGGAAACATATCGAGCGTCGAAGCTCAACTTGCGGGGGTTTTAACTTAAGCCTTTAATAATACTGCTGCTTTAAACTATAAGGCAATATCTGATACGTACTACTAAAGATTTTGTTTTATTTTTACTGATTTCCTAGTATTCAGTTCCTATAACTGCTTTAATACTGTACTTACTTCTAGACTTCGCCCGCGAATCTGGCCGAGACCTGAGAGTAGGTTATCGCGGTAAAATCTATGAACCTCTTCAGCCTCCTAACTATCTCCATACACAATAGCCATAACATCGCTGCGGTGCGACGGGAAAGAAACACGCTTTCGCATAAATTATATTAGTATGCCTTAGTGAATGCTTGTCTTGGTATATTCTTACTTATTCAGGAGTATAATTTCAACTACAGCTAATGATATCCGGGTTTCAATAGGATACGACCACTGATCTGTAAGATTCGAATTGTCCAATCAAATGTATGAACATAACATAACTTCACGCCTTTATCCCAGAAGGGGTAGGCAGAGGTGTAATTCACACCCACACTTTGCCAGTTATGTCGTCCCAATGTAATATGGGCGAGCCTATTGCCATCTACCGGGCACATTGTTAAGCGAGCGATAATTAACATTTTTAATATACACATAACTTCGTAAAGTCAGAGGTGTGTGCCTGGGGTAACTGGGAATCGAACCCAAGACCATTGTCTCGGCAGTCCGTTCCACTGGGCTATCGCCGCTTATGATCAGACAGATTAAAGTGATATATAGGGTACTGATTTTGATACGTGGGTAAAATACACTGAGCTTAGGACTAGCTGCGTCATTAGATTACCACTTATCACATTTCCCAAAATAAGTATAACCGAATAATTACGCGAAAATATCGTTTATTGTTTACTAATTGTCAAAAGTTCAGCTGAGAGTATGATTTATTGACTATGTAGGTCGATGAAATCTTTTATTAGATCTTACTGAGAAAGTGATGAACGGAAAGTCTAGGAAACCTAGGTTGTCTACTATATTGTATATTTTTATCTTGAATTTGAAATTTGTGGATCACACGCAGCGCTGAAGAGCAAAGCGGTCTTTTAAATAGTTTCGCCACCCTTGCACTTGATAAATAAGTAGTCTCGCACAGATTTACAAGAAGAGTTGTACGATACAGGATAACGCCCGAGCTTCTTAGTATTGTATACTTGAGATATACTGCTATCCATTTTCTTGAGCCGCTTACTTTCTACTTTGCAGAATCGTTATTTTATTCCAAACGAATTTCAATATGCTAAACATTATTCGTAGAATTATGTTTAATACAATAAATATCCATTAAAACATAAGCAAACATCAATCCTATTCGTACTATTTGCATTTAATATCACATGTGCAAACATTTGCATGAACATTTTTGCCCTCTATCCCCTCACTAGAAATTTAATAACAGAATTATTGTTTAACCAGTGTTTGGCCTAAACATGCCTCAAGGTAGACTGTTTACTTAGGTATTTCGAAATAACATAACTCATCTCCACTGACTTACTATGAGTTCTCGATGATCCCGCTATCCTCTCGCAATTTTCACATTAAGATAGAGTAATGAACAGCCTCCATAAATACATTTGCACTTATAGCATTCAGCGTGACTGAATATTGAAGAAAGTTTAAAAAAAATTGATACATACATACATACATAGACTCACGCCTGTTTCCCCGAAGGGGTAGGCAGAGGCATATTAAACGCCCACTTTTCGCCAGTGTTTTGATCCCACGTAATAGGTGGCGAGCCTATTGCCGCTTATTGGGACATTTTGTTTGCCAGAGCCTCGTCCGTTGATCGGCAGGTGCACCACTTGCAGGTGAAGTTGGCTTGGGACCCTAAGTTCTTGGTGGGAACCCTATGCACCACGATGGCTTGTCAAAACTGAAGAGATGAAATTCTCATAATAATTTTGGGATTATAAACTAAAAAAAATTCGGGCAAGTGCGAGTCTGACCCGCGCACCGAGGGTTCCGTACGCATTTTACCTTTTGTACGCATTTGAGGTTGGTGCTAATTACGCTAGTCCTCTAAATCTGTAATGAGCGCCCATACAACTTAGAGGACTATCTTAAATGGAGTCTACTATGTATGTATGGGGACAACCTTAAATTTTGGACTTTTTTTATTTTTTGTAATTTTTCCTTTATTTGTGCTGTAAGACCCTGCTTTTGGCCAAATTTCGTGATTCTAGTTCAACGGGAACTACCATATAGGTTTTCAACCCAAAACCTATAGGGTACTTACGGTTGACCTAGAATTGTCAATTTTGGTTAAAACCCCTTGGTTTGTAAGACCTTTCTTACAGCACAAGTAAAGGAAAAATTCCTAAAATTTAAAAATGTTGAAAATTAAGGTTAATTTTGGTACTTACAAGTTTTCGCAAAAATCAAATTTTGACCATATCTTTTTATCGGGTTTTTATACACCTAATAGGAACCATAGACTTCAGTATCTGGTATAAATTTCAATTTGCTAGGTCCACCCGTTCCTGAGAAAATCAGTGGTGATACACGGACAGACAGACAGACAGACGGACAAGAAAGTGAACTTATAACGGTTCCTTTTTTTTTACCTTGTGAGGTACGGAATCCTAATTATTTTTGTATTTACATATTTGAAAAAGAGCGTATTTTCTGTAAACGATTACTTAAATTAATTATAATAATGTAAAATATAATATCGGTATCTTAAATATGCACTGTTTTCATTTATCCCAAAATTGTATATAGGTCAGCAAAATATCTAAGTACTACATTTGAAGCGGCTAGGTTTGCGTCCGTGGTTTACAGCTGGATTTACAATTTAGATTTAACGTCACCTCGATGCAGATCATCAGATTAGCACGAAACACTAAAAAGGTATTACCGTGTCCAGGCAATTTCATTGCAAATTTGTTTGAAATTGGTCTCGATACTGTTGTTTTAAACTATTGGAAAAATTCTGGTGTTTATTAAATTATTTTAATGGAACATCACATAAAACTTTAATTATGAGTATATGAAAAGTATTATTAAAATATTTTTAACAGGCGGCGAACGAGCATACGAATTGACTGATGGTAAGTGATTACCATCGCCCACGGACACAAGCAACACCAAAGGAGGCACAAGTGCATTACCGCCCTTTTTGGCACTTTGAGTAAGGAAAAGGGATAGGAGCTGAGGCCTGCGGCACTCTCTCTCACCGAGCGAATTGCAACAGTATAGGAAGTATTTCCCCGGTCAAGCCGGCCCATTCATGTTAAAATCAGCAGGACTCTGCTAAAATCAGCAGGGCTCTGCTAAATTCAGCAGGGCAAAGTCATCTAACGATATTCATATTATTTTATCATCTATGCCACGTCTAATCGTGTAGACGAGAACATGCTAGACGCAGAGACGTAGCAAAAGTTGGTCTGTTACAGTTTGGATCTGATTTGCAAATATTTTTATTTTTGCAAAGTAAAGTTTAACTCACTGATGTTGTGCAGTGTTTTCAAATAATGATATAATCTAACAATGATTTCTTACATATGAATATTGATCAAATTGTCAACACGTTGCTTGCATTAAAATATTTCATCGATATTAGCACCTGACTGCCTAAGCTACTGACTGGCTGGGACAAATAGGTTTTGATCTACCTGTTTGCCTTTGGATTTTCAGCTATTCTCAGAAGTGGCACAAATTTGGAAATGTGCTTTACCTCCTGACTGCCACGAGCATATTGTGACAATTACGGCACAGCAAAATATACACGTAGTGAGCTAGTTACTCTTGCTTGGTTACATATATTTTGATCCGCTGGCAGTTTTAAATAAAATTACCTGCTTAGAAAATTATTTATAAAATATTTTAAGATTAATCATGATTCTAATATTATCTGACGTAAAATTTGACACGCATGCATTTATTTATTTTTTGTTTTTACAAAAACTTACACAATTACAAACAACATATTAAGAGCAGGCATTCCGAATTTTATGCTATTTTGAAGCGATATTCTGAAACAGTCATAGATACTAGGAAAGTGAAACTTCAGCAAACAATTATTTAGGCCCTTGTCTGTCTTTGTTCAAGAACAGGTACATGATTAGACGATATTCGCTCGATAACATTTTCATTTGAAAATCACACTACTTGCAAAGCATATTCAAAATATTTGAATAAAATATTCACTGTTCTTTCTGAAGTATACAATAAACATAAAAGAAACCTACGTTTTAGTGTAGTTCAAGACATTTTTTCTGTAGGACAAATATTACTGTATTAATAAACAACACAAGATTTTCAACTTTTTCCATGCTTGAAATGGTTTGACTCACTTTACGCCCACACCCGATATTTAACGTTATTCTTGATGTCATAGCGTTTACTTCAGCCGGGCGCGCTAGCTTGTCACTCGAGCTACGCGCTCCGTCCGACGTGGATGTGTATCGCGTTCGCGCGCAACTATAGGTATTTTTATTACGATTTGTTTCGTAAAATAAGAAATAAAACATAAAAAATGAAATGGGTAACAAGGTAAATAAGAGATCTTATGTTAAAAAATAAAAAGAAAGTTGACTTATTGAAGAATAATGCTAGAATCATGAGATATGCAAAGGTTTGTTATCGAATTTAATTTACCTAATATTTTGATAAAGTATTAGAACTGGGAACTATGGAGTCGATTTCATCTATGCAAAATTATAAAATAAGCTTTATATTATTATGTTACTATCAACATGATTATATTTTCGTGTCATGTTCGTTTTATTTATCCCTAATAGATTTACAGATTTTTATTTTAGTATTAGATTTTCACAAATTCCTATCATGTAGATATTTTAAAAATATTTTTTTCTACGAAATTTCGATACCTACAAGCCCGGTTTCCACGGTTACCGGCCACACTTGCTCGCCGTGATCGCCAATTTTCTTTATTTAAACACTAGTTGTGCCCGCGGTTACACCCGCGTTATTTAAGGCTACTGTTCCGCTCCCGTGGCTCATAGCGTGATGTTGCATAGCCTTTAGCGTTCCTAGATAAATGGGCTATCTAACACTGAAAAGCACTCGCTTTTTCTAATCGGACTAGTAGTTCCTGAGATTAGCGCGTTCAAGCAAACAAACAAACTCTTCAGCTTTATATATTAATATTATCCGATACTCGCGACTTCATTCGTGTGGAATATGAATCTTTAGTAATCTAAACATATAAACAAAATTCAAGTGTATCTCTGTGATTTCAAAATAACTAAGTCTTTTTAGGGTTCCGTACCTAAACGGTAAAAACGGGATTCTATTACTAAGCCTCCGCTGTCTGTCTTTCTGTCTGCCACCAGGCTGTATCACATAAGCCGTGATAGCTAGAAAGCTGAAATTTTCACAAATTATGTATTTCGGATGGCGCTATAACAACAAATTCTAAAAATAAAAAAAATGAAAATATTAAGGAGGGTCCTATACATTAAACGTCTTTTTTTTCGTATTTTTTGCTCAATATTACTAACGGTAACAGGTAGACGCTTAAAATTTTCACAGAATATGTAGTTGAATATTACCTTTCAAAATAAATTATTAAATAAAAAAAGAAATATTAAAGAGGGCACCCATACACCAAACGTAATTTTTAAGCAATTTGTTACTTGATCTTAATAAACAGGTAGAAACCTAAAAGATATTTAAGTATGCATACAACATACGTGATTTCCTTTCATAGATGATGGTACGGAACCCTTCGTGCGCGAGTCCCACTCGCACTTGCCCATTTTTTAAATTGTATTATACATATAAGACCATATAACATGATCCAAAGTTTTTCTTTTTAAAGTTGTCTGTCTTGCTGTTTTTTCGGGGTAATCCTTGAAATGGCTAAACAGATTTGAATGGAACTTTCAGTGAAAGATATAGAACTTTGTAGGGCAACATATTAGATGGAATTTGATGCCAGTAGGTATGTACGTTTATATGTTTTTATCTTTATCATACCTATGTTTATATGTCATATGTCGTATGTAATATATCATATCATCATCATCATCATGATCATCATCAGCCTTTAATAGTCCACTGCTGGACTAGGCCTCTCCTTTGAAAGGAGGAATTGGCCTACTATGCCACGCTGGCCAAGCGGGTTGGCACAGGGTTTGTATCAAGTTTTCCTTCTCTTACAGTGCTATTCTCTGCATGATATACTCCCTCTGTCGGTTCTTACGACACCCATGGAATGATATGGGGTGGTGACAATTCGTATTCTTAATCCGTCACCACACGGACAATCGTTATATGACATATAATATATGTTATATTATATGTCATATGACGTATGTCATACGTTATATATGTTATAAGTTATATGTTATTATAACATATATATGTTACATTTTATATGTTATGTTATATGTTTATATTATATGCTATATGTTATATGTTGTATGTTATATGTTATAGGTTATAGGTTATAGGTTATAGGTTATAGGCTATAGGCTATATGTTATATGTTATATGTTATATGTTATATGTTATATGTTATATGTTATATGTTATATGTTTTATGTTATTTGTTATATATTATATGTTATATGATATATGATATGATATGATGATGTCACAAGACCCATCACCACGCCGAAGTCTACTCGTTTTGCACATCATGCCAAGTCATACTACGCGAAAATAATACCTTGGAAACGAAATATTTTTTTTGGCTTAAAAAAATTGACACTCGTACGAGTTTATTAATATAGATTTAACACTGCGATGGTAGCGCATGGTAAACCATTCTCAAGTCCCCTTGAACACACACAAAAATTTCATCAAAATCGGTCCAGTCGTTTAGGAGGAGTTCAGTGAAGTACACACGCACTCAAGAAATATACATATAAAGATGTTTACATGTATGTCTCTTTGTCTTACGAAAATTAAAATCATAATTATATTGGTCAATCATTCATTACGAACATTTTTTTTACTTTATTTATTTGGAAGAGCGAGCTCGAAATACCTACATCGCCGTGTTTTTTTACTTTTTCCTCAGGAACGCGTAAAGGTAATAAACTGAAATGTATACCAAATACTCAGTTCTTCTGTCCCTTGGACAATAGACTAAAAATATGTTCTAAGTCTATGCATTAAAAAGATACAGCCGTTTATGCCGCAAATTTTCGACGATTGGTCGTAAGTATTAGATACCAGTTTTACGATTTGTGACTTTATTACTAGGTATCATGGGTGTAATTAGGTTGAACTTAAAACTGTTTTAAAACATTCGTCTCCGTTTGGTAGGAATCAAATGTAGATGTATAAGCGTGTACATCCGTACATCATCCGTAAATCATGTACATCCGTGAACATGGCGCTTGCAACAGTGCCGACATATCGGTTACTTCACATAAAGGTACGTGGTATATATGAAAGACAAACCTGAAAGACAATTTAAAATAAACACCCTAATTAATCTTAAAAAGGCGTGATTTTCATAGCCGCCGCCTATGACACCTTCGGAACGACGTCAAAGCCGCACCCCAAGAAAAAATGCAATCCGTTTTATAATCGTTGATTATTGTAATATAATAAGTGAGTTACATTGTAATATCAATGTAACGAAGCCGTTGTAATTAGATATTAGTAAATTATAAATAAGAACTTCTCTTTTTTATGTCTTAATATGCACGCATGGCATAGTGATTTCAGAGGTCTTCTTGGCACTTGGCATTACGCCGTGGTCGTAGGTTCGATTCCCACCTGAGACAAAACTGTGTGATCCACATATTTGTTATTTCGTGTCCGTTGATGTATGAAAGTAGTATAAAAATAAACATATCATTAATAAAAATAAAATAAATTAGTAATAAGACATTCTGAAACAAGATTTCACAGCCTATGGCTTTGACTACAACTACAACATGTCGCATAAACCAATTGAATTATTCATATTTCTGCCTTTTATGGCATATTTTAGTCAATTTATTATCATATCATAAATAACTATTCATAATACAAAAAAAATATTAAATACATAAAGTCGTCTCTACTCCAATCGAAGCCCGCGTAGCGAGACATTCATTCACCTCGCGCAGCGGCGAGCTGCGGGGTGAGGTGGCGGCCCGGGGCCGCTAGCGGGGAGAAAAGGCGGAGCTTACGCAAAACATATTTCGGAATGCCTGCTCTTAAAAGAAATATTGGATAATTATACCTAATTTCGAAAACTACTACTAATTTTTCCTTTTTCGTTAATTCAATATAGCATGGAAAATATTACTTATAGAAACAAACTAGCCAGGTCTCAGTCACAAACTAACTTGTCGCATCAAGACATATTAAACTCGAGTATGCTTGATTCTAGTATGATGAGCGTACAAAGCGCTACACAAATAAGCAATCAATAATTTGTGGAGGATATCAGACAGGAAATTAAGGAAATTAAAGAAAAAATACTAAGTGCTGACAAAGAAATAGATAATTTTACCTATGAGAATTCAAAATTGAAACAAGAGATACAGGATCAGCAACGTCAAATAGAGTTACTAAAAGAAATCAGCAACGCTACTCCACAACTGAAGAAAAGCAATTCGACTCCCATCTTAAGGAGGGTTTTGAATATGAGAGTAAACACCTCCCGTCATTCTCCTCTGGGTCTACCAACCAGATATATTCTGCCAAAAATCACTGTAGAGCAGCCCAGTAAACACATGACACAGTAGGATCAATCGGAGAGAGATGTGCACATCAGCAGACACACCATGTCCTTGCAAAAACAACGGAATCGGCAAGGAGATTCAGCGTCGGTCATGAGAAGGTGAATTGATTGAGCGCCGGAACAGCTGTCACAGAGTGGTTATACTCGGAGATGGTCAGGGACGGGGCTTACGCGACGTACTACAGGATCTCCTGGGACCTGAGTATGCTGTATTTTCCTATCTCAAACCAGTTGCGGTATTGAGTGAGATTCTGCAATGCAAAAAGAACCACATCAGAAACCTGACTAAAAACGACTACGTCATAGTACTGGGTGGATGCAGCGACAGAAATCCCTACGGTCTCGATATAAATCTACACCGTTGGCTAGCAATAACTTCGAATACTAACGTGATCATCTCAGAGGTACCCAAAAACAGGTTTTTACAAGAATCCAAACTTAACTATTTACTTAGATTTGTATGTAATAAATATAAAAATGTACTGTATATGGATATGAACTACTCTAGATTGCTACCAAGTGGACGAACTTACGTAGTAAACCTTGCAAGATCACTGTTAAAAGAAATATTATGTCTAAATTATCATTTCAAACTCTATCTATACGAACAAACTATTCAAAATAAATGTAAAAAGTCCTTTGAAAACAAGTATGTCCAGGTTAACTTTGAATCTAATAAAAACGTAGTAGTCAACAAAATAGGTGACATGAACCAGTCAGCTGAAAACATAACACCAGCGAATAATTTTTTTCGTGAATAAGTAAATTATGCACCAAAACATTGCAGGACTTCTAAGAAAATCTGAAATGCTGACAGTGTGCCTTTATGACTTATTAGAAAAAAGTATACAAGTAGACATATTATGTATTACGGAGCACTTCATGATGGACGGCTTTGAAGTCCATCTTAATATACCAAACTATTGTTTAACTGCCTGCTTTAGTCGTAAGGAAAATAAAAGAGGTGGGGCATGCATACTTATGATGGAATGCCACCTAGAGCTGCAAAAGATTGCAGAGAAGAATCGGGTTACGCTGCAATGAATTAAAGGCCACAGCAACTCTGCAGGCAATGACGCCGGAGACCAACTGGCACGGCAAGGATCGGACACAATGATAATGGGACCCGAGCCGATTGTACCGATACCAGCAAGCCAACTGAAAACGTGGCTACGCGAGAGAACCGCACATGAACACGAAAAACAGTGGGCAAACATAAAAGAATGCAGACAAACAAAAGATGCTATCCCCTGCTTGAACAAGTGACTCTCATTCAAGCTGCTGCATTCTAATAGAAAAACACTTAAGCATCTGACGGGCATAATAACCGGCCACTGTTCACTCAACAAGCACCTATTCAACATAGGCGTTACGGACAGCTCACTGTGCAGGGGCTGCATGGAAACCGAAGAAACACCCGCTCACGTCATTCTGCATGGTGCAAGTGTGAGCGATCAACGGGCAAACCTGCTGAACAACCCCAGAACCATGAGTGAAGCTTTAAACGACACCAGCCAACTAATGGCTTTCTGGAAGGAACTAAGGTGGTATGAGTAGTCGGCGTCAATCAAGTCGCCACATACGCACAATGGCCCAAATAAGTGGCTAAGCGCGGAAAACCCACGACCAACCATAACTATAACTATGCATACTTATAAAAAATGGTTATCAGTGGAGAGAATTACCCAAAATTGCAAAATTATCTATAACAGGTATTTTTGAATGTTGTGCCATAGAACTGCTAAATTATAAAATTGCAATTGTATGTATATATAGAGTACCAAATCCATGTAATTTTAATGAATTTATAAGTAGATTAGAGATATTATTATGTGTCCTGTTAAAAAAAACATTTAAAAATGTTATACTGGCGGGTGATTTTAATATAGATATATTGAAGAAATACAAGCAGTCTCTAGAGTTTGAAAATTTATTATTGAATTTTTATTTAAAATTATCAATACGTCAACCGACTCGTTTAAAGAGCAAGAAATGCATTGACAATTTTGCGCATAATTTTAATAGGTGTCGTAAAGCTATGGTTTTGGAACTGGCTTTGTCTGACCATACAGCACAACTACTAAACTGCCTGATTACTGCAAGCATTACAAATTGGCAAACCACTAGACTGGACTATAGTAAAGAGAACATTGATAAATTTAAATCCTACCTCAGTAGCCTATCTTTTGCCGAAGTGTATAAAGCTAAGGACCCTAACATTGCCTACAATGCCTTCATAGAAATGTTCTCTTTCCTATACAAACAGTGCTTTCCAGAAACTTTAATCTCAGCAAAAATGAGAAGAAGACCTAATTGGGTATCATATGTAGCAAAAGAAAACGTCAATTGTTATGGCAATATAAACAAAAACCTACCGAAATGAATTAACCTATATTTAAAAGTTATTCTAAATTGCTTACAAAAATAATTTATTTAACTCAACGCACGCAGAATATATATAAAATAAAGACATCCTAAAATAGATCTAAGACTACTTGGGAAATATTAAACGAAACAAAACTAAACTTACCAAAAAACACAATAGACCAAATTAGATATAATAATAAAACGATTACTAACTCTAAAATTATTGCAAATATATTTAACGATTACTTTATAGATAAAATTGAACATATGACTAGCTCGGGAACTGCAGTTACAAAACATATTATAGCCAGGAAATATTCAATGTTCATGGCACCAAGTCTACCAATTGATATATTTAAAATTATTGCGGCCTTAAAAAATACTAACAGTGTAGGATATGACAGCATATGTACTAAAATTGTAAAGAGTGTAGCTAAGCAAATCTGTAGTCCCTTAAGCTACATTATTAATTTAAGTATCAGTGAAGGTATATTTCCGAATGCACTAAAAAAATCAATACTAAAACCTATATTTAAGAAACAGGATAAGAAATAAATACAATTTTACAGGCCAATATCATTAATACTAATAATTTCAAAAAAAATTGAAAATTATATACATATTTGGAAAAAAATCATGTACTCTATGAAAGGATTTAGAGAGAAAAAATCAATTAACTTGGCTATTTACGACTTTCTGCATACAGTTCTGTCAAACATAGACAAAAAAACCCCAGTCTGTGCCATTTTCTGCGACATGACACAGGCATTTGATTATGTCCAACATAGTATATTACTAAAGAAACTAGACGCATATGGTATAAGAGGCAACGTACTTAAGCTAATTCAATCTTACCTTCATGACAGAAAGCATGTAACGCAAATCAGCAGAATAAATATGAGCTCCAAGCGTGAAGAGATCTTCACGTCATGCATACTGTCCCTTATGGAGTTCCGCAAGGCAGTGTAATAGGACCACCTATGTTTACGCTCTATATTAATGACTGCCCGAAATCCATAAAACATCCCATGGCATTGTTTGCAGATGACAGTACGATCACTATACCATGCGAGAATAAGGACACATATGAAACGGACATAAAAAATTCATTAATTGAAGCGGTAACGTGGCTGAATAATAATAATTAAAAAATCAATATTAATAAAACTTTGATTATATATTTTAGACAACGAACATCATTATTTTGTAATCTTGACATTGAATATAATAAAAGTAAAATGCTGACAGCTAAAACAATATTTTTTTAGGTTTAACAATTGACAGCAACTTAAATTGGAAAGCTCATATTGATTTCATTATTGATATAGCTCTAGCAAAAATAATAAGCAATGGTGCATATGCGTTATATAAGTTATCGCGTTCCCTAAATACAGAAGCGCTTTTAACGGCGTATTATGGTTTGGTTGAGTCCATCATTAGATATGGTGTTATTTTCTGGGGAAACTCAACAGATAGGGATATCATTTTTAAACGACAAAAGTACTACTTGCGCTCCATGTTTAATCTCAAAACTACCGATAGTTGTCAAAATTATTTCATTAAATATCGTATATTAACATTACCCTCACTTTGTATACTGGAAATGGTAATGTTCGTAAAAACAAATCCTCATCTGTTTCCTCGTATGGCAGACAAATTTCCAATTTAAGTTGCCCAAAAGTTGGCAAGAGGAAACTGTACCACAACTTAAACAAACGATGAAATTGTTATTGGCACAAAACGGCTACTATTGTATTACAGAATTTTTAAACGACTCATTTTGACTATTATAGAAAATAAATATGAACTATGACATGAACGTAAATCATCATAATTATAAAATTTATTGTAATGTGTGATACTCGAAAAGAAAAATAATAATACCTAAATAACTAGATAATGTAATAGATTTTATGACAAATTTTAATAATAACTGTTATTTAATGTATACTTATATAATTTCAAAGTAATTAATCCAATAATAAATGAATAAAATTGTATGTTAGATATTTGCACGTCATGAGAAATGACAGACATGTCATGAGACACTTTTAGTTATTAAGATCTTGCATGCATGTATTATTTAATTCTGTATGTCATACACATGTCTGAGCAAATAAATTTTCTTATTATTATACAAATTAAGTATGCCTTGTGGTCGACGGCATAGAATACAAGTGTCACCCCCCCCCTATCTTCCCGTGGGTGTCGTAAAAGGCGACTAAGGGATAACACGATGCAAATACCATCTTTGCGTAGAGACGGAAAACTCGACATCAAACCCTATACGACTGCCTCGTTGGTCTCGCGGCATAAATGTGCGCGTGGGATCGGGAGGTCCCGGGTTCGATTCCTGGGTCGGGCAGTGTTATTGGGTTTTTCTGTCACGAAATTCTCAGTAGCAGCACGGAGTCTGGAAATGTGCCCGGTACGGCAATAGGCTCGCCCCTTATTACGTGGGACTAAAGTATATCTGGCGAAGAGTGGGTGTAAAAATACGCCTCTGCCTACCCCTTCGGGGATAAAAGGCGTGACGATATGTATGTATGTATGTATGTATTATTCTATTCTTATTTGGAGTGTATCAAAGAGTGAACAATGATAATAATAAACCACCTGTGCACCAATTATTACAAAGTACGTTGAGAAAAGTGGCGATGTTGTGTAATCTTTTAGTTTTCTTTGTGCTTTGTCTGAATAGCTGCAAATACGAAAATATTTTGTACAAGATGCAATTAAGAATATTGTCACATATGTATTTTGATCTGTTTACAGTTCTAGAGACTATTTTGTATTTACAAACTCACAGATGTGAGGATTTTCTTTTTAATTACATTGACAGGTGATATTAAAGTGACACAAAACAATGGTATGGTCTTACATTATTTTGTATGAAGTTAAATCATATATTTGTCTTAAACGTATATGAGATAAAACAATATCTGTGAGTCAGTAATTTTGTATGAAAGCTTTCAGAGTGTATAAAGAATACCTATGTTATTAAAATTTGTTCTGTTGGTAGTACCTGCAAATATTTAGTGCTGAATGTATGATATTACCTACTACGTGTCGTTGTAAGTGGGTTTTTGTATAGTAAATGTTATTCTTTGTCAATATTAGCTTTTACGTTTACTTTTTGACGGTATATAGAAGTATAAAGGTATTGTGAGGTTACTTATTATTTGTTAGCGAGTGTAATAAGAATACTTAATCAGACCTGCTGTTTGACCGGCCTGGTGACATATGTGTCAGTGGCACTACAATTTATATGACGCTGTTCACACTTAGCCGGATCTGATCAACTGCAGGAAACCTACTTTATGTCATAGATTTGAAGATTTTGCACTCAAAATATTACAGTCTAACCATATATTATTACATGTACTAAAACTAAACAATATTTTAGTTTGTCGTTGCAATGGCCTTTAAAGTAAATTAGTAAAGAAATGTAACGTAGCAGATAAAATAATAAATCTCTAGCGTCAAGATCAAAAAACTACTTATTCGGTAGATAAGCTGTAGTCCGATAAAATGAAATGCAAAGTAGTGGTTATACTGGTTTACTATTGCTTAACAAAAAACGTATGACAAAAGATCATTTTACAAACAACGTTTGAAAAACTAATCATTTGACAAACAGGTTTCGCAAATGTATTACTTAGAAAATAATTAAAATGTTAAATAATTATTTTAAAAATAATCATTTGACTAAATAATTAGTTTGCCAAATTGGTGATTGTACAAAAAGTTAGAAGATAAATTATTAGTTTTTAAAAATAACTAATTTCTAACCAATACTTACGCAAAATTTTGAAAATATTTAATTGTATACTTGCAATTTTCATCTTGGACAGATTATTTATAGGCAAGTAATAATTTTGTATTAATACTAACTCTATAGAAACATAAGTCTTTTAAAAAACATACACATTGCCTGAATTAGGCGAAATAAGTAGAATTCGTTGTGGTCGCAGCTCTAACCTAACCTAACCAGCCATTGTTTCAGTTGACCCTACACAAAGATTGTTATATTAACGTAGATTTATGTTAATAAAATATGTACCAAGCAACGCATTTTGTCAAATGTTATTTATGCTTTACGTTGTTTTGCCAAATAAAATGTTTAAAAATTATCAATTTGTAAATTAATAGTTTAGCATAATATTTTTTTTATAGTAAATATATTGTCTAATGAGTAGTTTATTAAACAATACTTTGTAAAATAATTCATTTATCATGTCTGATTTTGTCTAATATTATTTGTCAAATTAAAATTTTTCATTTGTTTTTTGTCAAATGATCGGACACCGGTTATACTCGTAGTTTTATTATTTCATCGCTTTGACTTTTTATTTAGCACTCTGATTTGATAATCCACTTTGTATCCATTTCTCTTGGCATGTTTATTTAGTTTCATAGTGATGGCTTTTATTTTGGTAAATATTTCTTGAAGTGTAAGGTTTCGTACGACCTTTGATTTATGCCGTGGAGCTGGTCTATAATTGTTCTTCTCTAGCAGTGCTTTCTTGATGTACGCTGGCATTGCTGTAAACAAAAAAAAATATAAATAGGCCACACATATTTCATTGAAGTTGGTTAAAAGGAAAATCACAGCTGATTTGTGTAGAAATCGGAGCACGTCATGGTCTGATGGCCAATTTAAAATTGTGCTGTGATGTAGTTATGCCGATAGTAGGCACAGATATCATAATAAAATAATATTACTGAGCCTCAACTGATCACAGTACTTAATATATACATATTTAGCAATAATAACGTCTATGAATTGCATTTATTTGTAATAATTTAAGTATAGGCACTATTGGTTTATTGTATGTTTATATAGTTTAGGTATGTCTAAGGTATTGCCTATATATGTCTTCTGAGTAGTGTGTAGGAGCGTAAATGACAACACGGGACAAGAGTTTAAGATGGAAGATTTATGGCGACTAAAGAAATAGTCAATCGCGGGCGTAGCCGCGCGTAGGCACACACACCAATCCATTATGTCTACTTGCAATAACACACATAGGTCCCTACAATAGTAATGAAATCTTTAAGTCTGAATGTTCAATATTATTATAACGGCCAATGAAAATCTATCGCCAGTTAATACATCCAAATAATTATTTTAAGCTTATTATTTTCCGAGTGACTAACTAAATATTTTCGCGACAATTACCTATATTAAATAAGATTCAAAACTAAGGGTGTTATAAAAACATAAAACTAGCAGCTGCGTTTAGGTAGCAAATAAGGTGTCCAATCATTTGACAAAAAACGAATGAAAAATTTTCATTTGACAAATAACGTTTGACAAAATTATACTTGATAAATGTATTATTTTACAAACTATTGTTTAATAAATTACTCATTAGACAATATACTTACTATAAAAAAGTTATTATGCTAAAACATTAATTTACAAATTGATTATTTTTTAAACATGTTATTTGGCAAATCAACGAAAATCATAAATAACATTTGACAAAATGCATTGTTTGGTAAATATTTTATTTACTAAAATCTACGTTAATACAACAATTTTTGTGTAGGGTCAACTGTAACAATGGTTGGTTAGGTTAGGTTAGAACTGCGACCACAACGCCAGAACCGAATTCTTCTTATTTCACTTAATACAGGCAGAGTGTATTTTTTTAAAAGACTTAAGTTATATGGCATTAGTATTATACAAAATTATTACTTGCCTATAAATAATCTCTCCAAGATGAAAATTGCAACCATGCAATTAAACATTTTCAAAATTTCGCGTAAGTATTGGTTAGATATTAGTTATTTTTAAAAGGGATATTTTTAACAGCGTATCAAAAATGTTATGTAACACACTGAAGTGTGTTACGCAAAAAATCTTTATTATTTCACTAAAATACTGACTTGCACACCAAATATGATGATCTTTTTACAAAATATCATTTGATATGAAAAGTTTCGTCCGCTCGGGAAACTTATCCACTCAGAAAACTAAATAGGTTATGTTAGGTTCTCTTGTGACCCTGCTCCCAAAAATAGGAGCCCTGCGAAGCAGTCCGTCACCACACGGATAAACCACAACACAGTTAAATACAACCCTTTTTAAAAACGAATAATTTATCTTCTAACTTTTTGTACAATCACCAATTTGGCAAATGAATTATTTAGTCAAATGATTATTTTTAAAATAATTATTTAACATTTGAATTATTTTCTAAGTAAAATATTTGCTTAACCTGTATTATGTCAAATGATAGTTTTTAAAGTAATATGTTTGCGAAATGAAAGTTTGTCAAATGATTAGTTTTTCAAACGTTGTTTGTAAAATGATCTTTTGTCATTCGTTTTTTGTCAAACAATAGTAAACCAGCAAATAAACTATACAAGTCAATTGAAATAATAGCCGAAGAGCTATAAATAATGACTTGGTGACTAATGATGTTAGTAGGTAGGTTATGTTAGGTTTGCTTGTGACGGTGTACCCAAAAATAGGAGCCCTGCGTAGCAGGGCTCCGTCAACTTGGCTTAAAAGACTGAAATGTCTTATTTACTTATACGAAACCCTTTATTTAAGACAAAATCATTTGCCAAATATTGAAATTTGTATTATTTATGAATGCCCATTTTCTATTTTTTATTCATCATCAAGTTTCCGCTTAGATACTTATTCAGTTCCCAAAAAAATAAAATGCTGCTAGTTTAAATTAAAACGAAGCTTATTACTGACATATTAATATGCTACATTTTACTTATTACGATACTCCTTATTAGCTGCCAACCCATTATATATGGTACCCACTCTAATTATTTTTTAAACTTGTATTCGCTTTACTTAGTCGCCGCATTAAATACATGCCATCATTTTATAGGTATTGCTCCAAAATATACAAACGATCTGAATATTTGATGCGTTATTAAAATTTGGTTATGGGTTAATTATATTAAAAAATCAACAATCTAAATTAACGTGGGATAATTAAGTATTGTGTTCACGATACAACGGGTTTCAATTATTATATGATAACCGCATGTATGCAATAACTGCCTCCTTGGTCTAGTGGATAGTGCATGTGTTTTCTGATCGGGAGGTCCCGGGTGCAATTACCTGGTGGGGCAAAAGTTTTACTGAGTTTTCCGAATTCTGCACTAACAGCGCTAACCAGCGCAGAGGACAATGTCCTTAATCCATAGTGAGAAGAGCTCAAATGCGACGTTTTATAAACAGGGTTGGCAATTATTATTAGTAGTAAAACACGTATCATGCAAGTAGTACCAACTTTTGTGAGTAACTCGATCACTGTAAGTCTCAACATATACAGAAGCTAGAAGCGATAATGTTACTAGTTTCGCATGACGTAATCTCATTTCATTTTTAAACATGGGTTCTGCGAATGTTGTGCGTATGTACAAGTGAGTTGATATGTCAGAGTTGCAAGATAACAAAACTTAAGATAAATTTCGAATTATAAATGGCATACCTATATATATATGTTTCAAAACATTGTACTTTTAAGCATACGTATCTAGTATTGATACTCTACATTAATAACCTAATGGGAAAACAGCATATTTTTATCAAATTGAATAACTAACTACTATTCAAGGATTGAATTCGAAGATTATAATATAATTTTGTACCCAATACATTTAAAAAAAATCATTATTTTAATGAATGAGCTATGTATTAACTCTGTGGATTGATAAGGAGAAAGTAATAATCCTCTCTGGTTGGGTACAGTTTTTTAAAGATACGGTTTTATAACAATATTTCAATGCTCAGACTTCAACAAACTTGAATATAGTGTTCATGAAGTTGGCTCAGCTGCACTATCGCACATACCATAAAATAAACGCTCCGTTGCACTCACACAGCGACATGAAAGCCCAGCCCATGTTACATATTTTTGACAGAAACAAAGCAATTGTCATTCATAAAAACATTAAACTTACCTCCGTCCACCAAATCATAGCTAGACCAAACCGCAATCGTAGTTAACACCAAACATATTTGAAGCAGCATTGTTCGAACGTCAGAAGCGAGTTGGTGCCACACCTGATGTCGTTGGCTTTAGAAATTATACGTATCGTTGTACTAACTTTGTACAATCTAGTTACAAAGGGTTTATCGCAGAATGAAGTATAAACGGCGTGTGTTAGGCAGGCCAATGTTATCTTGCACGGTGAAGTAGTATTTTTTGTACCACTTCGCAACTTCTCCTATAGCAAATTGTGTCACCAAGAATACCATACATACATACATACATAACGTCACGCCTTTTATCCCCGAAGGGGTAGGCAGAGGTGTATTTCTACACCCACTTTTCGCCACATATACTTTAGTCCCACGTAATAAGGGGCGAGCCTATTGCCGTACCGGGCACATTTCCAGACTCCGTGCTGCTACTGAGAATTTCGTGACAGAAAAACCCAATAACACTACCCGACCCAGGAATCGAACCCGGGACCTCCCGATCCCACGCGCACATTTATGCCGCGAGACCAACGAGTCAGTCGTATAGGGTTTGATGTCGAGTTATCCGTCTCTACGCAAAGATGGTATTTGCATCGTGTTATCCCTTAGTCGCCTCTTACGATACCCACGGGAAGATAGGGCGTGGTGACACTTGTATTCTATGCCGTCAACCACAAGGCATACTTAATTTGCTCTGATAGTTTTTTTAATCTTGCTACTACCGTAGAAGGTATAAAGCAAGCCTTAAATATCACATATCAAGTGCATCTTTCAGATAATTTTTATGATATTATCTCAATCTCCTACATATTATCTCGGATAAATCTGTGCGTTTAACCCACGAAAGGAAGTAGTTAATACTAAAAATGAAACTTTTACCTATAGTCAAGAGATTATTTCTGTCAAAAGTCAGTGAAAAAAAGGTTGCACCTAGTACGTTCACAACTTAGCGTTGATGTTTGTGATCTACTTCTTTTGTTTTTCAAAACCTACTTTGTTTTTGAAACTGGTGTAGTGCTGAAACATTTGTGTGAGTCCCGGCAACGGGATCGAAATATACGGTCTTTGTTTATTGTTACGTATTTTTATTCACTTTACGTTCAATATGCATGTTCATTGTGTTGAAACTTAAACCTTTGAAATGGTACGTAGTTATTATAAGCAAATCCATCGGTGAACTGAATAGAATATTATTAATCTGTCAAATACACTCGGTTTATAAAGACAATTCACGTTTTCCTCCTTTTGTTTGTTATATGGGTTGTTTATGTACATTGGAAAAACATATATTCCTCATTCTTTGTGTTATATTTTAAAGCTTTTTATTTGACCAAAAATTAATTGCAATACCTATAAGAGTAGGTAAACAAACATAACGAAGATCAACTCGGATCAGATCGGTTCGTTTGGAAACACTCTTTTAAAATACTATAATATTATACGCTGACTATCCAATATTTAGTTAACACGTTCGCGTGAGCAACCTCATTTCTGAATGTTGGTACTCAGGCGCACCATTTTCCCATACAAAGTTAAGCAACGTCTAAAGACGTCGCGCCGTAATACGTACGTCTTAGAAGTATGTTTCGTGGCGCAACGTTATTTGACGTCCGACGTCTATATACGCTGCCGCCATCACGTAGGTCTGACATACCATGCTAAATGACACAACGTTCATAGGCGTCAACTTAAATTAAGGAAATTTATATGATACAACTGGATATACAGGATCAAAAGTTTAATCAAAACTCTTAACATTCTTATTTTTACGAGTCTATTGATGTAGAATCGAAATTGAAGTCTGGGATATCTAATTCTGTGTGTTCCCAATTTACAGTCGTAGTGGTGTAACGGGCCTGTCATGCCTTTCCGGTACATTACTAGGGCCTGGTTCTGGATCTTGCATTGGTACATTCGAACTATAATCACGCTCCTGTGGCTCTTCGATCGTTTGGGTAGTATTACACCGGAGTATTGATTCCGATTGCACAGATTCACACAAAGTAATAGAATCATCGTGACTTCGTGGACCATTTTTAATTAAGGTCACATCTTGACATTCGTCAGAATCAGTATGTAGAGATTCAGTTCGGTTTACATCAGATGATGACGATGAGCTCGAAATAGACGTACGATTATGCATTGGAGCTGTACTTACGGGTTGAGATCTATTAGAAGAACGATTGTGACGACATAACCTACTTCCCTTTACAGAAGTATTGCTGTCACTACTAACTTCATCATTACAAGGATTATAGTTTCCGTCAGATCCATATTCATAATTTCTTACGAAATACTCGAAAAAATACCTTTCAGTTACACAGGGTAAATCTTATAATAAATATTTTATGTTAACCAGTTGACGTGTGTTAATAACAGTTATGAGTTTGTTCATTGAGTTCATTTTATATAATACTTGTTTTATATTGATGATAAGTATATTTATTTAGTTTTGAGGGTAAAATTGAGGGTACTCGTGTGAAAGTATGGTGCTTACTTTATACTATTATATATCTAGCAACTCAAACTAAGGCAGCGATAGCCGAGTGGATATATCAACAGACTGCCATGCAGAGGGTATCGGGTTCGAATCCACGGCACGCACCAATGACTTTTCGGAGTTATGTGCGTATTGAATTGTTAATTATCGCTTGTCCCGTGCCTCGGAGAGCACGTTAAGCCGTCGGTCCCGGTTGTCATGAAGATCTTTGACAGTCGTTACAGGGTGTCAGTACCTTCTAAATTAACTGACACTAGTCTTAACCATGGAATATCGCTATCCCTTCGGGTTGCGGAGGTCAGACAGGCAGTCGCTCTGTGGAAAAGCTAATATTCAGCCAAATCCGGGTAGACTAGAAAGCGGACCCCAGATTGAAACTGGGATAACGCTAAGAGGATGATGATCTAGCAACTCAAACTACAAATATTAATCAGTAATAACTCCATCTCTAAAGTATTTTTAATAAACTGAAAGCATTTCTCTGTTTTGACAACGCGACAGTTTAACAATAATACTCAGAATAGCAGTTAACAAAGAAACAAGCATTCATAAAGATTTTTTACCATGCTACTCGTTCGCAGAAGCATTTATTAGATCCCGGGATATCCCGGGCCCGGGATAACGTAATCCGAGAGAGGACAACACTACAACACTAACTTCTTCAACGTTCACCGAACGTTTGTTTTCAGCTGTTTTGTGAAATCCGATCTGCACTGCGAAACTCTTTCTTTGTGTTTCCGTACACGAATGTTTGTGTACCTTTGTATTTCTGGCTTTTTTCGTGTTGTGCTTGTTTTAATATGCTGAACAAACATGAACAAGCTTTATGAAATACATCCATCAAAAGATTATCCGTTCAATTGTCTACAGTGCTGGCAGCGATTTACGCCTATACGATATGTTTATCCGCAATTGCAAAATATTATAATAATACAACTTCTTCTTTCTCTTAGCGTTATCCCAGTTTCAATCTGGAGTCCGCTTACTATTCTAACCGGATTTTGCTTAATATTAGCTTTTTCACAGAGCGACTGCCTGTCTGACCTCCGCAACCCGAAGGGATAGCGATATTCCATGGTTTAGACTATTGTCAGTTTATTTAGAAGCTACTGACGCCCTGTTACGACTGTCCTTTGACATTCGTTACAGGGCGTCAGTACCCTCATCTATCATAGTCAGTATCGTCAGTATCTTCATAATTACCGGGACCGACGGCTTAACGTGCTCTCCGAGGCACGGGACAAGCGATAATTAACAATTAAATACGCACATAACGCCAAAAAGTCATTGGTGCGCACAGTGGATTCGAACGCGATACCGTCTGCATGGCAGTCTGTTGGTATATCCACTCGCCTATCGCTGCCTTGTCGTTTACTTTCTATCTATGTTGTATTGTTTACTATCTATGTTGTATTATAATAATACAACTTAGATAGTAAACTTATTTACCTAAAATAATTTCAAACAACGTGCGATGATATAAAACCCTATTTTCATCACATGTTACTTAGATAGTAAATCAAAATAAACTGTTAAATTGTGCAAAATAAGACTGTAACGCGTCACTGTAGGTACGTGTGCATGTGTGTCTTGGGCACCTGCAATGGCGATCAGCTGAGCGGCGGCGGCAGTCAATACACCGAGTTAATTTTCAAATTGTTTTCTTTTTTAACTTTTAGGGACTTATTTTTTTATGTATTTGTATTCAGTTATAGTAGTATATTCACCGCTAAAAATATTTTGCAAATGCAAATCAAGACCCTGTATAATACGTATTCAGATCAAATATTTCTTGAAGTAATCAATGTAAAGTCGGAACCAATATACTACTACGCAGAGGGTATCTGGTTCAAAGCCATGGCGCACCCCACTGACTTCTCGTATTCAAATAATTGTTAATCATCGCATGCTTAGCGTTGAAGGAATGAGGTAATCAGGCCTCACGAAGTCACGACAGACTGTTTCTGTAAATAAAATCAAATGTTGGCTAGTAATATAAAATGTAGTTTCTGGATAATTCACTTTAAATGAAATAATCTATAAAACCAATATATCGCGATAGAATAACATCTGTGTTGACCAAAGAAATGCCATATAAACAAGATTAAAATTCAAATGAGGACCTGAGATTGTTAACTGTGACAAAAAAATGATTACTAACGTAAAATCAACATTTAAGGTTTAATAAAGTATCGAACATAGCCGATACTCAATACCAGCGAACGATCATACGCCACTATTACATAAGCGAAGTGCAATACCGATAGGGTACAAGAAAAATATTTTAGGTACCGAGGCTCATGCATGCACTTTATCAATTAAAATTAAATTTATCGAAGCTAAGTGCAGCTATAAACTAGTTACTGTGAAGAAAGTAACGTACTATGTATCAAACTAACAATGTACTGCAGTTTGTTGAAGTTTGAAAAAGACGCTGTATGGGTTTTAGATAGAACAGTTCCTTATAAAAGAGCGTGTAGTGTATTGATAGCTATATAATAAACTTAATTTAGAGAAAAAATAAGTATCAAAATAACTGGATGAAACCATAATCACTACATAGTATAAAACAAAGTCTGTCTTCTGTCTGTCCGTCCCTATGTTCGCTTTAATCTTATAAACTACGCAACGGATTTTAAGGCATTTTTTTTAATAGATTGAATCATTCAAGAGGAAGGTTTATGTATAATTGACGCGGGCGAAGCTGCTGGCAACAACTAGTGTCTTATATTTATAAAAAGAAATTAATGCTTGATAGATACATATACATTACCGTATATGTATTTGTTGTTAGGTAACTATCCGGCCCTATGATGGCAAGCGAGGCATGTATGGAGACACGGCACAACACGCAGAGGCCTTTTGAGTTATGTAAGTACTCTATTAGTAGTCTGTAATTTCTTGTTTTTTGTAATGTCTTTAATGTAAAATTATATTTTTTTACTAATTTTAATACAGAAAATATGCACAAACACTGAAAGTGTGTCAATCTATCAAAAAATAAACCACTAAAATATTTTTCTTTATAAGGATTTCTCTTTTCAATGTGTAATATTAGCAAACAGTAAAATATTTTTAAAAAGCACTATAAATGCTTGTACATACAAAAAAGTAAGTGGCTCCAATATAATCAAAATTAAAATTGTTTTCGTAGATAGATTAGATACAATTTCATCAAGCTTTGTTTACAAATATTTTCATCGAGTTGAGAATATTTGTAAATATGAGACGCTCTTTAGTTTTGTTATTATTAAACGCTCCAACTGCAATAATAACCTCATAGGTTAATAACGAGTCGGGTATCATTGGTCGTTGATATTTAACGGTTTTTGCACTTGTAACACGATTTTGTTATATCATTCGATTTATCGATTTCCGCTTGACTAATTTGAATACTTTTATAAACTGGAAACGAGCAAGAATGAACGAAAATTAATTAAACAAAATACGTATGCCATTGAACTTTGCGACGACGCCATATTGGCCATTTTGATATTGAAATAAGTGTGCACGAGAAAAATAAAAATGTTTGTAATGAGAAAACATTGAGTAATCTTACAAGTAATATATACAGAACTACTGGAAAATAAGTGTAGATTTCACATTGAGTTATAGTTTATCGGAAAGTGATAAATATTGCAGTGAAAAAGTAACGAAACTTTTGTAATGCACTTATTACGTTCCCAAAAAATGGCGGCCGTTATTTTTCGTCGCGTAAACAAAAACGTTTTATGGTGAAATTATTATTATAAAGTAAAATGATTTGAGTTATCTTTGCACATTGTATATTGTTTTAACGTAATAAAGTGCTCGTTTGGTGATTATGTGTGGATATTCGATAAATTGTGATAAAGTTTACAATTTATACCAGGGAAATTTCTCAAAATCAAAATATATTACATCGCTGCGAGAACAGGTCAGTTTTATTTACATATTGAAATATATAACTAGTTAGATAAACTCGTAACGAAGCCAGGAAAGTATAATTTACACATACATACATACATAACGTCACGCCTTTTATCCCCGAAGGGGTAGGCAGAGGTGTATTTCTACACCCACTTTTCGCCAGATATACTTTAGTCCCACGTAATAAGGGGCGAGCCTATTGCCGTACCGGGCACATTTCCAGACTCCGTGCGGCTACTGAGAATTTCGTGACAGAAAAACCCAATAACACTGCCCGACCCAGGAATCGAATCCTATAACCCGGATCCCACGCGCACATTTATGCCGCGAGACCAACGAGGCAGTCGTATAGGGTTTGATGTCGAGTTTTCCGTCTCTACGCAAAGATGGTATTTGCATCGTGTTATCTCTTAGTCGCCTCTTACGACACCCACGGGAAGGGGGTGGTGACACTTGTATTCTATGCCGTCAACCACACGGATAATTTATAGGTATAATTTATGCCATATTATTATATTTTTGTACACGAATTTTTCGTTTTTCTGCAAGTCTACGTAAACATTATAAAGTGTTTGAAATGACGTTGCATTTCGTGCGCTGGGCAAAGCGAGCCTTGCCCAGGGTAGGGATTAAAGACTTCTATTGCTGATCTCTTCATAGGCCGATCCTCAGCCGCCCGCGTCTAACCACAGATCGTCAGACCTCATTGCGGGAGGCCTAGCACTGCTATATCCTCCCGTACGTGACCACCACAACTAAATCCTGCTTACCAACGACGACCAGTATTTCGAGCTATTTGCCCAAAAAAGAAAGTAAAAGTCTTATCAACGTTGTCAATATTTTTTTAATAATTTTCTCTTATGGGAATTGAACATTTTATAAAAACTACAATATGATACAACATCATTATCCTTACGTTTTTATCTGTATACAACTATGAAACAATCAAATGAAACAGAATTTATTAAACTAATTGTAATGGTTAGGGCCGTGTACTTAAGTATCATATTACCTGTTTTATAAATAAAGCAAACAAAATATGATGCTCACCCTTACTTTAGCTTAAATACTCTTGGGAGATTAAATTTTATTTAAATATTGATTGATTTATTTAAGTTTTAAAATTTTAATGATAATAATTACATTATAACAAACTTATGCCCGTATATCCGCCATCCGATGGGTGTAAGCTGTCGATGTGTTGTAAATGTATTATTTAGTTCATATTCAGCTATGATTAAAGTGCTAAAAGTGTGTGCCAATAGCTCTCCTCGATTTTATACTGTTTGTATTTACTAAGAATATTCTGGTAGAAAAATCAGACTGAAATTTAACCAATTATAAAGAAAAAAACTACGCAATAGTTGGTAAAGTATAATTACTTTTACTACAGCGTAGTCATTCAAATTTCAATACAGTTTATTTTGATTATCTTCGAAACCAGCGGCTTTTAACAAATTTTTAAACAAAATCAGACCCGATTTTTCTCCTATGCCACTAATTGTCTAAAAATATCAAAATACATTGCACTAGCAATCACTTCCATCAGGCAGTGTAACTTCACTTTAATTTGATTGGCTTTCAAAAATAATAAAGCACTAGCAACTCTGAACTCTCCAAATTATAAAGACTATACCAACAAATTATCCTATTATCCAAATTGTCCTCCATATCATCGCTTAACATCAGGTGAGATCATGGTCAAAAGCTAGCCTATCAGTAATAAAAAAAAATACAGTGATTACATTAATGGAGCCCCGGTTGTAACAAACAAAAGAGATGATTAAAATGACACATATTTTAGATCCTTTGCATTTGTACTTCCACACACGGGCATGTAATGAAAGGATATTTAAAGCTAACGAGAGTATGTTCATATTGGTAAATTAAAATACGGTTTCAGCTTTTGGAAGAAATCACAAAAGTAAAATACGAACAAATGAAAGCTGTATTGGAAAGGCCTCTGAAATTACTATATTATCATACATATAGCCAAATTAACAAATATACAACATATATAAGTACCTACCTAGTTTATATTTTGTAATAGTCAGAATTGAACCAAATCTGTCTTGCTGTGCTCAAAAAGGTGCAGAATTTCCTGCAATTCATTCATCATAAATAATGTATATTTCTCACATATCGCTTGTTAAGATCTCCACTAATATAACCAAACCAATTTATATGACCATTTTTTTTACTAATAGAGGTTTATAAATTTACTAATAGATTATGCGGGCAGTTATAGCTAGTGACTTCGGTTGGTAAAACCCATGCCGAAACGTATTTCATCAAAACGTAATTTACTTTAAAATTGTGAAAATATTTACGCGATTGAGATCCCTGACATACAAACATATTACATATTAGTAAATAAACAAAAGCGAATGTTTGAAGAAGAAAATTGTCACGACAATTCAATGATGACAAGATACTCAGTCGGGCTTCTGGCCAGAGACCATTCACTGTGCAACTTGTTAACACTTTATCCCAAGCCTTAATGTTCTTAGTAGCCGTTTTGATTACTTGGCACGAGTGTTGTCTTAATGAAATCATAAAATCGCTTCGTAATCGACAATATGCTCGCCCCCTTGGATATTAAATGAAAACGAAATGAAAATGTGGGTCCGTTGCATCTGTGTCTATTTCAGAGGGCCATTGTGTCTGTTTATGAAACAATTTCTTAATGGAAAATTTTGCTATCGGTCACGTAATATTGTATTATTTCATTTCATAAAATGGCAAATAACTGCGCGGTTCGTCGTCTAAATATTCGGCTCATCATTTGACATAGCGCTCCGTTTCATAGATACCATACCCTCGGAACACAATAGTTTGTGTGAACCACAGATATTTTTCTTAAGACACAGAGGTTGTTATTATGTCCGTTAATTGAACGCTTATAAAGTACCCGAAAACGGAATTATTCACATTCCGAGAGTAAAAATAAAGATTGAGTATTTTACTATTTTATCCGTGACAAATGACTCTTGATGTAAAGTTCATGAAAATTATAATTTACATTTTTTTATATGGTTAAGGGTACGTCTTTGCATTTTAGTTTTGTACATGTTTTAGTGTACAAGCTGTTTTAAAAACGCACAACCACCATTTGACGTTCAACATTGTAGTTATATATTGTGTATAACTATGATGTATGATTGTATAAATTATTGTGTATGTACATAAGTAAGCAGCTGGTATAATTATATATTTGGCATTTTTATTATAATGTTCGTCTTTGTTACCACATTAAATAGCGCACTTTAATGATAACATTACTTCGTTACGTTCTGAGGTAACATGGCAAAGGTCACTCTTAGGGACACACACACACACAATAATTATAACGTAAGGTTCTTTGCGAACAATAAAGAATATTACACTATATTCTACAAAAACCCAAGCCACGATGTCTACAACGCATAAAAATAACTACGTTAAAAACAACCGACTTCAAAAACGGAAAAGTGAAAAATAATATAGATTTAACATTAATCAAATACTACCTATTATTTATATGTGCTACTTACTAATAGGTTTGAAGTCGGTGCCAAGCCTTAAACAAATAATAATATTTTAATCACTTAAATGAATATGAGCAAATTAATACAATTAAATTACTACTATAAAGATAAAGATGCATAAATAAACCTAATAAAAAGCAATTTGATCTTAGTATTATAAGCAGCTTCAGTTAATACGAAGAATAATGAAAAAATTAACACGAAAATGTATTGAACAGAATGTGAATTCATGTGAATTATGAAATGCCTTCTTTAATTTAAAGGTTTTTGAAATTTGATTTGGCACCGACTTCAAACCAATTAGTAAATAGCACATGTAAATAATAGGTAGTATTTAATTAATGTTAAAACTTTATTATTTTTCACTTTTCCGTTTTTGAAGTCGGTTGTTTTTAACGTAGTTATTTTTATTTAATACTTTTTAGTTAGCCTATTGTTGTATTGTCAACTAGTTATAGGTAGACCTACAAAAGGTGCTGCGCGCCTTAAAATATAGATCTCAAGAAACGGGAACGGATAAAAGTAGTCGTCTCTGTAAAAATGCTCTTCGGGACACAGTTTTACGTTCTTGTGAGACTATTAAAGATCCTGAAAAACGTTTGTTGGCCAGGAAAGCATATATGAAATCACGTTAACGTCAAGAAACTCTTAAACAGTATAATTCTAGACTCGGTAAGATCCTAACGAATGAGTCTTTTGAGCAGAGAGCTAATAGACTTGGTCTCATTAATAATCGACAAATCATGGCATTACCGCATAATTTACGTCTTTGAAATCACCATTATCATCATTGTGCAATTCAAATAGATTTTTGTAATTACTGAGTTCGTATGGCCACCTTCTGACTCCTTCAACGGACGAGAACGAGCCCAAACTCTATAAAATTTTGACAATTAATTACTGAGTTCCTATATTATTCCTGTGGCTACCTTTCGATTCCATCATCAGAGCAGCTCTATGTCATAATAACTTTTCATTGTCATCCAATTCAAATACGTAGGTATACAAAACCAGACACCCGATGTCTGACATATTTTTTTTATAGACTCACGCCTGTATCCCCGAATGGGTAGACAGAGGTGTAATATTACACCCACATTTCCCATGAATTTGTAGGTCCCACGTAATAGGGGGCGAGCCTATTGCCGTACCGGGCACATTACCAGACTCCGTGCTGCTACTGAAAATTTCCTAACGGGAAAACCCAACAACACTTTGCCCGACCTGGGAATCGAACCCGAGACCTCCTAATCCCACGCGCACATATATGCCGCGAGACCAACGAGGCAGTATGTCCATTCCTTTTTGAGGTTTCTAGAATTTTCTAATTTTTATTCGAAATATTTAAATAATATTTTGATGGTGCTGGCGCTGCTGCTGCATGGGCGGAGACCCTCAAACGGCGAAAATACGGAAACCTGGCTGGTAATTACGTTTTTAAACCGTTTGGGGTTGAAACGCTGGGGCCATGGGGCCCTAGTGCACGCGCATTATACAAAGAATTCGCCAGAAGGCTGATCGATGCTTCCCGTGAGCTGAGGGCTGGTTTATATCTCGCTGAGAGAATAAGCATTGCCATTCAACGTGGCAATGCTGCCAGCCTTCTGGGCACGCTACCGCTCGACAGCGTTGCGGAGGAATTAAATTTTTTATTATATTTTATATACTTTTCTTTTCATACTTTTGCTTTTTATAGTTTAGGACAGTTTAGTTATATAATTAGTTTTATTTTAGTGTACATTATAATGTTAATCCTACTTATAGACCAATTATACTTTAGTTTATTTAAAGTCTACCTAAGATTAAAAAAAACATTGCCAAATATTCATAAACATTTTCCAAATTAAATAAAAACCAAAATCCACTAACTGTTATGACTGGGATTTGAGCCCACGCGTTTAGAACGTAAAGCGGATGTATTATCAGCACGCCCATCGCCTTTTTATCAATTAGTGGCGAATTTAGCGAACACTTGACAGAGTGCTTACGTCATCTAACTTAAAACTGTCATTTCCAAATAATGAATGAAATAGTCTTCAAACCTTTTTGCTAATTATTATGTTTGACGACCGGCCAGTGTGTCGTGTAGACGTTAGTCGTCCTTGGTGACCGTAGTGATGACAATTTGACATTACACCAGCCGTCACAATTATTATTCATAGTAATTTCAGCCTTAAGGATAGGTGAAATTAAATAAAAAAATCCTCATAAAATAAAAACTACTGGGCCTACATGAATCAAATATTTATGGGACCGATTCTAACTATTGCGCATCAAACAAAAAAAGAATTACGTAAATCGGTTCAGAAACCTCGGCGAAATCGGTGTACATACATCGAAAAAAAATATATATCGGCCGAATTGAGAACCTCCTCCTTTTTTTTTGTTTGAAGGCGGTTAAAAATATCCTAGCCCTAAAAAACATAAACGTTAAGAACGTAGTAACAACGATCTAAGTCACTGGTTCAGTTTTTATCGAAATAGAGCAAGGCTTCATAAAACAGCTACTTAGTAACATGCCGCTGAAATAAGTGATAAAATAAATAATCTTGGAATGGCCACATACAGTCCTATATGTAGCGTTGTACGCATAGATTTTTACTTTATCTGCCACTTTTCGTAATATTTATACCATTAGATGTTATTTGAACTTTTGGATGGCTAGTGTAGTGATTCATAGCATTGTCATTTAGCACTGTGACGAGTTATGTAGTCCAATATAGTCTTGATTTGAGTCAGGGTGCTCTATGTTAAAATATTAAGAAGTTCCTCTGCAATTCAGGATTAAAACAACTACGGGTATTACTACTTATTGATTAGATAAACATAGCTTGGGTTTTAATCATAGCAAACAATCATGTTATTGTTCATTCAAAAGCTTATAAACAGGTACGTGGAAGTAGTAATCGTTGAAAGTCTATCGTGCTAAACAAAGACAGGTCCAGGTAGAATGGATGAATCCTGCAACATAGATATCCATCTACGTTGCAGGATTCACCCATCCGGGTGTAATATAAATCGAGATGTGAGTTTGATATAGAGACATAACAAATAATTCCCAGGTAGGTGCATTATAGCTACATGAAATCTACCCATAACATCCAATAAATCAACAGAACACGCCTACAGGCACAATAATATTTACGTATCTACCGTAAACTGGAAACCGTAACAGCAATACCTCATAACAATTACAAGTCCTATCAAACTTGAGTCGCCAAACATATCTCCATCAATCCATTCCGGTACTACATCACAAACCAACACCCGTTTGTCATCCCACAAAACAGGCTACATAAATGTTTTTGACGTATCAGAGCATTAATCAAAGAGAGGGACAAAAAATTTAGTAGGTAGTGACGTACTGGCGTTCGTGGCACAATGTTTACAGTTCTCTCATTCTTATCACGTTCAGCGAGTATTTATCTTGGCATGAATAGGCTGCGAGACTTTGACAGATCGTTGGTACCCGTGTTTTGTTAAATAACTCAAGATTGGAGTTAACTTTTTGCACGATAGCTCCTGGACTATTTCGCTAACTGTGTTCGGGTTATTTGCTGTGTTATTTATTGTGGGGTTATTGATGTTTCTGGTGTAATGTGGAGCTATGTTTTACTAAATGTATAGCTGCTTGGTTCACAGATTCAGTATAGTTTTTGTAATTAAATATTTTTTTTATACATCTATTTTGAATAATAAAATAAAAATTCTACCACATTTACACACCACTATCTAGTCCCAAACTAAGCAGAGCTTGTAATATGGGTACTAGACAATAAATAAAAAAAAAAAAAAAATGTTTTATTTACAAAATTTAGTATCTAAGTTGACAATTATTTAACATTTGTAATTTGTGGGGAGATCTGGAGTCTAAACTACCAATAATGGTAGTGACGGTATAATTTTGCCAACATTATAAGTTTGTGCGTGAATGTTATGCACGTATGCGTACGTGCATAGTAATATGTGTGTGTGTGTGTGTGTGTGTGTGTGTGTGTGTGTGTGTGTGTGTGTGTGTGTGTATGTATGCGTGCGTGTGTGTGTGTGTGTGCATGTATAAATATATCTATATATATGTGTACTTCATTACATGTTAATATTTTTGGATTTTCTACTGTCTACACTGCTATTTATAGGAGGCTTTCTGTTTCAGAATAATTAAGATTGAGTAAGAATTTTTGCAGTTTGGTTTTACATTCTTTCTTCGAACAGTTTGCAATGGGTACTTATTTATTTATTTTGTTATACAATTAATATCCGCGGTACATGTAGAATCTTTGTGCAAAGGTAGTATTTGTTTTTGTTGGCTTACATATTGCATAATTCCTTCGAGATAGGGCGACACATTTTATACTGCTTTGAGATAAGTTTGAGTGATTGAAAAGAACATTATATATAGTTGTCTTACGGTCAGGACTAGAGTTTCTTTATAAAGTTTGGTAGTAGAGAATAATCGAGGTTTGCAGGTGCTTACTTTTAGTATCATTCTCTGAGCTCTTTCCAAGATTATCATGTTTGATTTACAGGATCGTCCCCATGTAGTAATACAAAAGCTCAAAATAGACTGCACCATAGCTTCGTAAACCATTCTAATGATAGGTTTCTCTGCTACATCACGGAGCTCTTTGAAGATATAGGCTAGTTTACGTATCCTTTGTGATAACGTACGTATGTGGGTTGAGAAACTTAAATTAGCATCTATTTCGATTCCTAGATATTTTATACATTGTGTGGTATTGATAGTTGGACAGTCGCAGGCAGCTAATTGAGGGAAGTTACATTTGTGTGCAAAAATTTTGTGTTTGTGGTTTGTTGTATACAAGTGTATTATGTATTAAAAATGTGACGTATTTAGTTTTATCTTCATTAAGGGTGAGAAAGTTTGATAGTAGCCAATGGCATACAGTGTTAAATCCTGTTTGTGTAACATTAAAAAGTTCATCCCACGAATTGGCAAAGAACGTAAGGGCGGTGTCGTCTGCGTATGTTGATATACGACAGTTTTTAATATTTAAGTTACTGAGCTCATTGATGTAGCAGAGAAAGAGGGTTGGACCCAAAATGCTGCCTTGTGGCACCCCAAAATCAATTGATAGAACATCACTGACATGCTCTCCTATCTTTACACATTGGGTTCTGTTGTGTAAGTAATCATATATCAATGCTGCCGGTTTGCCTACCGACAGTGTCAAAGGATTTTGCAAGGTCAAGAAATATAGTTAGGCATTTACTCTTTTGGTCTAATTTACTAACAAGAAAGTTGACGAGATCAAAAACTGCATTTTCCGCGGAGCGACCCTTTCGAAAACCATATTGTTGACTTGACAGTAAATTATTTTGCTCTAAATATTGAGTTAGTCTACTATTAATAATTCTTTCAAATATTTTTGACATCACTGTTAATATTGAAATTGGCCTGTAGTTACTGACACTGCCTCTATCACCCGCCTTATGTATGGGATGTACCACAGCTCTCTTAAATGCGTCAGGAAATACACCCTCTTCAAAGCAACGATTTAGTATATTTGTAGTTACAGGTGTTATAGATTCCGATATTAGTTTTAAAGTATCCGCACTGATCTGATACCACCCAGGAGCGCAGTCACATTTCAATTGCATAATAGTTTTTTTAACTTCTTCCTTATCTGTAGGTAAGAGCACAAATGACTTAAGCGGGGATTTTGAAGATTTCCTAAACTCTGGGAGATGTGAGGGTATTAAATCTGACAATCGTTTACCTACTTTTGAGAAGTATTCATTGATTTTGTTAATTGAGCATTCGGGATCTTTTTCAGTCAATAGTTGAACTGGTGGTTGTTTTGTTTTATTGTTATTGGTGGCTGTTTTGATGGTCGACCATAGCTGTTTTGTATTATTTTTAGATGTTATTAGCTGATCTCTAAAATATTGTTTTCTAAGTTTTTTAATTATATTGTGACAGTGATTTCGGTATCTTATATACGTAATTTTTAATATGACATTGATAATGACGACATGAGACAATGGATAAACATATTTTTTTTTGTAAATACATACACATTATACATTGAAACACCCAGACCAAGACAAACATCCATGTTCATGCACACAATTGTTTGACTAGAGCGGGAATCGAACCCGCGACCTTCGGCGTAGCAGTCGTTTACACTCCCGGGGCGCCAACCGGTCTTCGATATATTTCGATTATTCTACGACATGAGAGTTAGTAAACTGCAATAATGTATTATGTGTTAGTTAATTATCTAATGTTGCCTGATTTGAGATATTATAAGTTTGATTTTTGCGGATCGACTGCAGTCTGACCTACGCAATCTTAAGGGGTAGTTACCATATTATGGTCCTTCTGTATTCTTACACTTGTTTATACCTACTAATGCCAGTTAGGATATTGAAGAGTATTGATTCTCCGTAGCAACTATGTACCTCAATTATTTATCATTGCGACAAGAATGTCTTATCGTTTAAGATGATCACCGAGGTACGGATTTCTATTACTTTTATGAGATTAGGAAACGATCCATTAACCAGACGATGACTAACTCGTTTAAGCTCGCGAATCAATATTTTATCTGTGGAGACGCGAATCAATATTTCCTAGGCCTCTTATCAAATATTAAACATCTTAATTTTAAACAGCAAGTAACAATTTCTTCCGCTCCGAAACAAAGGCGATAACTACCTTAAAGTAAGCTTTCATCGTGGAATATCAAACTCTCAGAAAATAATTCATAAAGTTTTTGAAATCCCAGAAGTAAACAGGTAAACTAATATTGCTTTAATAATACTGGCCTGGGAAAGGAAACGTATTATACTATTAAAGCTTAATATTTTACACTTTCAGGTTTATATTTAAGATGTATATAAAGTGTTCTAAAGACCACTTTGAGCTCATGCATTTGTTTAAACGCTTAACCGTAATTGGAGTTCCAAAATGATTTTGGTTCAAATAAACTCGATATTGGTTTAAAAATGGCTACGTAAGAAGATATCAATATCAAGCTTCTATTATTTCCGACATTAAATTTGTGTTGTGACTTCCATTCTCTTCATTCTTTAGGTCTCCCACAAATTGGGCATAAGTGTACCTCGAGCGTGTGTTCGGCGTGCGTCCGGCGTGTGTTCGGCGTGCGTCCAGCGTTCACTTTGCACTACAGTCTCGTTGCATCTAGCCTACACAAGGGTGATAACCCATAATCAGGTGAACTATAATGATAACTTTTTTAAACCACAAGCACAGTTACTGTTGTCGACTAGAAGTCACCTTGAATAATGCTAACACATTATAAGTAAAACTGACAGACTGAATGAAAAACAAAAATGTGCGCGTGAGATTGGGAGGTTAGGTTTGATTTCCGGGTCGGGCAAAGTGTTATTGGGTTTTTCCGTTAGGAAATTCTCAGTAGCAGCACGGAGTCTGGTAATATGCCCGGTACGTCAATAGGCTCGCCCCCTATTAAGTGGGACCTAAAAATTCCTGGTGAAATGTGGGTGTAATATTACACCTCTGCCTACCCCTTCGGGGATACAGGCGTGAGTCTATAAATAATAAAAAAAATGAAAAAAGTTATAAGTAAAACACCTATCACAGAACCAAATACCTTGAACAATTTGCTTAGTTTCTTGTAATTATTCGCAAACATAATCAATCCGATCATTAAAATACTTACCAAACATTTCTAGAAACAATACACCTATTTTCTAATAAAACTTAACTGTTTCTTACGGTTTTTGGGTTGGAAACAACCAAGGGAATAAAACAGTAGGCTGAATTAGGAGAATAAATTTCGTTCTTAATTTTGGGTTGTTGCTTATTTCCCAACTTAGTGTAAACATTGAATTGTTATCACGTACTTCGTTATATTATGGTTGAAAGTTTTAGACATTTTATTTGTGATATTTAGCGAATATTGGATCTAATGAAGGTACAACAAAATTAGTAAATGTTTTTCTAGCCTCATAAAATTATAAGGTTAGAAAAACATGTACCTATATGTTGGTGTTAAATATATTGCAAATAGCGATTAAGTCAATAATTTTTACTTATATATTAGGTACGCAAAGTGTTATTATTACCATGCGAGGTATTCAAAAACACAAAACGCGACGCATTTTCAGTGTCCTTCCACCCACAAACGGAGCATAAAACAGTACTTCCACTGATGTATGGTCTTGTTCCTGTAAGGAAAATCAAAGGAGATTTGGAAGGTCGAAGTAATATTAGTCATCATATTCATTGTCTACATATGAGCGTCATCCTTTCTGTTTAGTATAAGAAAACAACACTACATCCAAATTAAATTATTTACCGCTTGACCGCTAGCGCCAATTCGCCGAATTCGCTCGACCGCTCACGTTCTAAACAAAATGTCGCGCCGCCGCTCGCCAGATGGGCGCGCTAACATAAACATTTATTGTTGATAAGTCGGTAACATGAGTAAGTTGAAGTGATGTTTTTCTTCAACCTTATGAATGAATCGTTTCGTTCAAGTCGTATGAATTCTTTGTTGATATTTAGTTTCTTATTTATTATACTTAGCAGCGAACATTGACTATCGTTGAATAAAACACTTAGTGTATTTTAAACAGGATTATTTTAAAAAGTAAATCGATGACATACATATTTTATGAGTTTTCACTGTAGAGGGATTCTATCTACACCGAATTAAATAAAAAAAACATGTATCATAGTATAAAATATTTAATTACACGCATAAGATTAGCACATAATCACGGAGCGCGCGAAACAAAGACATTTGACATTATTTTTTTGTTCCGGGTTAACGATTTTAAGACTTGCTTCGTATGTTTAGCATGAAGAAATGTTCAAGGATTTGAATAGAACATAGAAAAAGGATTTAAAACATTACGTGATAGAAAGAAACAGTAAAATCAGACCGAGTATAGCGCTGTAACCAAAAAGGGAAAATAGTCACTTGTGCCCGGTCTACGGAATTTCGAAAAAGGGAGAATAGTCACTTGTGCGCGGTCAAGCGGTTAATATTCATATAACACAATATTACTTAAATTTCTCAAAATGAATTCTGTTACTTCTATAACAGAAAACAGCTATAAAACAATTCTAGTTGAAGGTACTGATGCCACAAATACAGTTCATAGCACATATTACATATTTAATTCACGCGTTCAATGAAAGCGCCCTAGCCTCAAATCCCTATATGACAAAATATATATAGATCACCTAACAAATAAAAATACATAAGACAACGTCAAAACACAGTGTATTCGTTCAAATATCTCAATCCCTCAATGAATTTGTAACGGCCTGGCGACACGTGTGCTGACAACGCAATTCATTAGTCTCGAATGTTCGCACAGCCACGGGCTCGCCAGTCGCTAACATCACGCCACTCAGACACGTCGTCGTTATAGCTCTTGTACTCGTCTGTACCTAACTTGTATTAACTGTGTAACCTTGTTGGACAATAAACCCAAATTCTTTCATCTACAATTTGAGTGTCATTGGAGAGCTCCCACATACGCAATATCCATCGACCTGCCATCTCACTACCACAGGCAACCTTTGGACGTGGCCACACAAGCTGCCCAAGGCCATCTACAAAACTGGTGACCCCGAGACGAATACCTACCTCTGAATATTTTGACCGTGAGTACAATGTTTCCCGGAAAATCAACGACGCCTGTTCCCACGATGACGCCAACACAAGGGTTTGCCGGAATTGAGAAATCAGAGGAAAAGGACACCAACATGACGACAAGCAGCGCGACCGAGCTCGCTTCAATTTCTGTGTCAGCGAGAATACCCGAATTTTGGACGGAAATGCCAAGATTGTGGTTCGCTCAGATGGAAAGCGTGGTGGCTTCACAGAAACAAGGTGATGAGTTCAAATTTCACCTTGCGGTGTCGAAATTAGGACGAGACGCATTACAACAGGTCAGTGACATCGTCTTTTCACCACCGGAAACAGGAAAATTCCAAGCACTGAAGGAACGCCTACTCCAAGTTTATGAAGAAAGCGCGGAAAGGCAATTTCAAAAACTTGTGAGCGAGATGGAGCTAGGAACCCAGAAACCATCCCAGTTACTTCGGAGAATGAGAGAAATAGGTCGGAAATCGCAAGTCTCAGAGAAAACATTGCATTATCTGTGGATGTCGAGATTACCATCATACATTAGAGCTGTACTTACTGTTAGTCAAGATCAGGACCTAGAAAATTTGGCGAAAATAGCGGACAAGATCAATGAAAATATTAAATCAGGAGAAATTGCGGCTGTGAACGATACGGCGAGTACCAGTCAATTACCCGTAGGAGATATTATAACACAAATGCACAAAATGAACATGGAGATTATGGCTTTACGCGAGGAGATGAATGACCAGTATAACTACCGACGAAATGTATTTCGAGAACGAGGAAGAGGTCGGTACCGCAGCAACTCAAGGTCGAGATCGCAGAGCAGAACGTCGAGAACACCCGAAGACCCTACTTGGCTATGTCGATTCCATTACCGTTATAGAAATAGAGCGAGGCAATGTGAGAAACCCTGCGCCTGGAAAACAAAGACAGCGGCGGCAGTGCAAAACTCAAGTAGCGCGTCGGAAAACTAGCTGAGGTACAATCTATGGAGACGGCAGATTACGTACCTTACTGCAACCATCGTCTCAGCATCGTCGATATGGTAAGCGGTCTCACATTTTTAGTTGATACTGGAGCGAACATATCCGTGATCCCGGCAACAGCAAAACAGAAGCTATCTGGTGAGTGTTCTAATTATAAACTTTTTGCAGCCAATAGTAGTGAGATAAAAATATACTGCGTAAAAACCTTAAACTTAAATTTTAAATTGATACGGACGTTCCGTTGGACTTTTGCTGTAGCAGCCGTAGAGCAATGTATAATTGGAGCTGATTTTTTAAATAATTTTAATTTGTTAGTGGATATTAGAAATAAGAAAATTATAGACAAGGTTACCAACCTGAATACTCCTGCTAAGGTAGTTAGTTTTTCTAATCAATCTATTTGTACTATACTTGATAATCACCCATATTATGATATTTTGAAAGATTATCCGGAGATAACCAAACCCTGTTCTTTTAAAGAGACCCCGGAGCATAGTGTTTTTCACCACATTGAGACCACTGGTCCACCGGTATATGCGCGGGCAAGGCCTTTACCGCCGGACCGGTACAAAAAGGTTAAAGAGGAGTTCGAACTTATGCAAGCAATGGGTATTATTAGGCCCCCCAAAAGCCCTTGGGCAAGTCCGTTACATATTGTGCCAAAAAAGGGAGGTGATATTAGACCCGTTGGAGATTATAGACGCTTAAATGCGGTAACAATACCTGATAGATATCCTATTCCCAGATTACAGGACTTTACGTACATTTTAGCTAACAAGAAAGTTTTTACCCGTATTGATATAAATCGAGCTTATCATTGCATTTTAGTTAATCCAGACGATATTGCAAAGACAGCTAGCATAACGCCCTTTGGTTTATTCGAATGTACTCGTATGATGTTTGGTCTGCGAAACGCGGCTCAAACATTCCAAAGATTCATGAATTGTACTGTTTTACAAGGGTGAGAGAATATATTCTGTTATCTTGATGATATTATTTGTGTATCTGACACTATTGAGGAGAACAAACAATTATTGAGACAAATATTTGAAAGATTTCATATATACGGCATAACTATAAATTTAAGCAAGTGCGAGTTTGGAAAAACTGAAGTAGATTTTTTAGGATATAAGGTTACTACACAAGGTATTTATCCATTAGAGAATAAAGTAAAAACTATTGAAGATTTCCCAAAACCAGAAACTATCGAACAATTACGAAGATTTCTAGGAATGATAAATTGTTATAGGTCGCAATTGCCAAAAGCAGCAGAATACCAGGCAGAGTTAAATACTTATTTACATGATTCTAAGAAACGCGATAAAACTAAGATACAATGGACTGAAAAGGAAGAAAAGGCATTTCTAGAATGTAAACAACGATTGCGACAGGCGGTTATGCTATCGCATCCGTTGCACAATTGCAAATTAGCACTTTTTACTGACGCGTCTGATTTTAGCCTTGGATCTGTGTTACAGCAATATGTCGATGGCAATTGGCAACCATTAGGTTATTTCTCAAAGAAGTTATCAGAAACACAAAGTAAATACAGTACGTACGATAGAGAATTATTAGCAATTTATACATCCTTACAACATTTTCGGAATATGGTAGAAGGAAGAGAACTTATAGTGTACACTGATCATAGACCACTTACATATGCGTTTACCAAGAAAAACCCAGAAAATGAATTACCTAGACGTACTCGAAAATGGTTATATATAAGTGAATTTACCACGGACATACGTCATGTGTCCGGTGAGCAAAACGTAGTCGCAGATTGTCTATCGCGCATAGAAAGTACAACGAGTCATAGTTTAATAGATTATAACGCTTTAGCTATATCACAGAGTAAGGACGAATGTTTACAACAGCAGTTAAATAATAACAGTAGCCAATTAACTAAAATATTTATACCAACATGCGAAAAATCTATTATTTGTAATAAGATAAAGGATAAGATTCGACCATATTTGACTGAAGAATTTAGAAAAACAGCATTTCACTTGTGTCATGACAATAGTCATCCCGGTATTAGGACAACGCGCAAATTAGTAACAGATAAGTTTTACTGGCCAGATATGAATAGACAAATAAATATGTGGGCAAAAACATGTCTCGAGTGTCAGCGTTCAAAAGTACAACGCCACAATAAGTCTAAGTTGGGCACATTTAATTTATGCGAGCGTTTCGAACATATCCATGTGGATATTGTAGGACCCCTACCAACCACGGAAGAAGGTTATAGGTACTTAGTCACAGTAATAGACCGTAAGACAGGTTGGCCGGAAGCTTTCCCAGTTCGTGATATCCATGCAGACAGAATTGCAAAAAAAATTATGACGGTTGGATAGTTAGATTCGGATGTCCTATTAGATTAACGAGTGACCAAGGTACACAGTTTGAAAGTAATATATTCCAAAAGCTAATGAAATATTTAGACATTCATAAAACCCGCACAACTAGTTTTCACCCACAAAGTAATGGCAAAGTAGAGAGATGGCATAGGTCACTTAAAGCAGCCCTTATGGCCAGATTACACGATAGAACAGATTGGTTGCGAGAATTAAGCACCGTCTTGTATGGTTTGCGTGTAGTTCCCCGTTCAGACAATAATATAAGCGCAGCAGAAATGGTATATGGTACAAGTATTCGTATTCCCGGTGAATTCTATGATGAAAATAAAATACAATCGTTAGATGATTATGAGTATGTTAGACAATTAAAGACAATTATAAATAATTTGAAACCTAGATCTTATCAACATAAAGATGCCAGAACTATATTTGTACATCCAGATTTAAAATCATGCAAGCAAGTTTTTGTAAGGAACGATACAGTTAGGAAATCGTTACAACCTCCTTATGATGGCCCATACAGCGTCATAAGCAGAGGCGATAAATCATTTTTAATTCAGATGCCTAATAGACAAACACGAGTATCAATAGATCGTTTGAAACCGGCATACATATTAAACGAGGGGTATCCAAGTTGTGAACCTAGCTATAGTAGTCATATAAGCAATAGTACGATTAATAAAAATATCGAACATGTAGAACCCAGTAGAAAATCTATTTTAAAATCTGTTGAGAAAATAAACTGTCCTGCTGTCCACACTACAAGTAGTGGGCGTGTTGTAAAAAAGCCAGTTAGATTTTTAATATAATATTCATAAACGGACACCGAAACTTAGAATCGAGTCAGTAATCGAACCCACGCATCCGCCGGATATTCGCACTACGCGATCCGGCAGAATTGTAAAACAGCAAGTAAGAATTTTAACATAGGATTTTGTACACTGAAAGCTAATGTAACGCTAAGCTATACTTTTTTCGCATCGCTTATAGTTAGTACAGTACAACAAATAGCAAATATAGCATAGCCTGACATCGCTTAGCAGTATGACACCAGATTTTTATTATTTGTAAGTAAGTTGAAATATAAGCATTTTTTCACTTTACTTTTACTTTTACAATATTTTTAAATCATTTATACAATTACATCGCTTTATTGAGCACAGTACGTGTATAACTTATTTGTTTTTTTTTTAAATTTTGTCACAATGGGCAAGTCATATAGCAATCAAGAAGAAATAATTATTGCGCAAAATGGTGCAAATAACGCAAGCAACAGCTCTTTGGAACAAAAAGTCGAATTTTATGGAATTGCAATATCAGCTATCATGATAATTTTGTTGTTACTCAGTATATGTTTCATCTGTAAGAAATGGAATAAAGGTGTTAAGAAATGGGCCCGTAAAGAGGTCATTTCAGTCATAGCATCCAGTCAACCAGATATACCAAATAATTGTCGACAACCTGAAACTGCACAATACGCATAAATGGAACTTTAGTAAGTGTAATTGTTATTCAATGTATTTTCTCACAGTATTCTTCTCAGTGTATCGTGTTACAGTTTAATGGTAAAGTTCATAACGTGTAACAAACTGCAACTAAGGCAATCTTACCTGCCAGGTGCAGAAAGTATTATTGTACCTATATTGAGATAGTGATTATAGTGTGTTTGTTAATGTCTGATTATATTGTGTGAATGTGTACTTTTCGCTGGCGTCACCATGTCGGATACTGTGGGCCCCAAGGGGTGATCATTTTTATTAGAGAGTAGGTCGACATGGTGACTACCCTTAAACTTTTAGATTTTAGATTATAGAATAAGAACGTCAAGTCGGCTTCTACGCATAGTTGTCCGCAAACTGTATGGTATGTACTAGTTAACTTAAGGTTAGCTTTATTTTAATTGTAATTACTTATGTTGAGGAAACGTGTATCGTATTGTAATGGTAATAATAAACATCATACAACCTAAATGAGAACCTACATCCTTTTTGAAGTCAGTTAAGTAGCATTTTATTTTATAACATTGCTTAGAATAGAGTACCATTGTTACCGTATGTATAAATTCTCAGTATCAAACTCAGGTGTCCGATGCCAAGCGGCGACGCACAGGCGAGACGCTTGCGCAGCAAATTGTTCGAGCTAACATGTACTTTCTTACTCACTTGTAATTTGTAATAATGTATTGTGTACAATCGATAGCAAAATTGTTTTCAGTTTGTAATATATTTTTAAGACATTTACTTTCAATTTTTTTTAAAAAAAGGGGTGTATGGTGTAACGGCCTGGCGACACGTATGCTGACAACGCAATTCATTAGTCTCGAATGTTCGCACAGCCACGGGCTCGCCAGTCGCTAACATCACGCCACTCAGACACGTCGTCGTTATAGCTCTTGTACTCGTCTGTACCTAACTTGTATTAACTGTGTAACCTTGTTGGACAATAAACCCAAATTCTTTCATCTACAATTTGAGTGTCATTGGAGAGCTCCCACATACGCAATATCCATCGACCTGCCATCTCACTACCACAGGCAACCTTTGGACGTGGCCACACAAGCTGCCCAAGGCCACCTCCAAAAAATTGTTATTCTTTAACGGCCATTTTCAATATTCGAACTATAGATAGATCTGTAGATTTTTGATTCGTGTTTGACATATTTTGTATGGAGCTTATGTCATAAACGAATATTGAATACCGTAGTAAGTAACTTGGCCGTTTCTTTCGCCTGTGCGCTGCCGATTTGTCAATGTCACGGCTCATATTTTATCAACTTGGGGACAATGGTAACTACATTTTGATATCGACAAGCTTGCCATCTATGTTTCAAACCTTTGATGGATTGTCTGGGGTCGTATCCATTTTGTCTCACCCCCATCCCTCTGCAAGAAAGGGGGAAGGCTTTTTCCTAACATATTGTAGTTGTAAATGAGTGCGATGTTTATGGGGATTTATTTCAGGTACCACGGGGAATATGCGAGGTGTAATTATTACATTATGCGTACCTGTGTTTTTCATGTACATAGTAGTTTTTCACGTAGCTGTGGTTTGCTCCGAATCATATACATTTAAGTATACCTATTTAAATTAGAAAGGTTTCTGACACTATAGTTAAAATGTTTATTGTGATACACCACGTACCGCAGTTTTAGGGTTTTGATGTTTCGGCACTAATTGCATTACTCTAATCACAGATGCACTACTATATATGTATAGTATACCTATATAGTGATGTACTCATAATATTACGCTACAAATGTTACGCTTTTATGTACACAGAAAAGGACACAGAGAACACCTTACATTAAAATTAATTTATTTTTTTCATTTAAAAGTAAATACTAATAACTCTGACTGCCTCCGTGCTCCAGTGGATAGCGTATGCGACTGCTGATCGGAGGTCCCGGGTTCGATTCCCGGGTCGGGCAAAAGTGTTACTGGGTTTTTCCGAATTCTCAGTAGCAGCACGGAGTCTAGTGATGTGCCCAGCAACGGCAATAGGCTCGCCACCTATTACGTGGGACCTAAAAAAATCTTGGCGAAATGTGGGTGTAATATTACACTTCTGCCTACCCCGTCGGGGATAGAGGCGTGAGTATAAAAAAAAATAATAACTCGTCAAAACTTCTCATGGAAGCTATTTACCTGTTTATTATTAAACATCATTACAACCTTGAATTAATACACGAACACGCACCCTTCATAAAGGAACATGAAACAATGCTGTTTAGGTATCCAATTTACTACAATATCTATTTTGACAATGTACCTAGACATTATTATAATTGGCTTCATTATAAGTATGAAAGGCCTGAATTTCACACGTTAGGTTTAGGTCCTTCGAAATTACTTAGAAGTTGTTCAATGACTTACTGTATTGTTTTAACTAAATACACGTGGAATTATATAAAGAAGAGTTTATCACTATATGCTATGAAATTGAATAGACCTTTGTTGACCGGTCTTAAATGAATTTTAACTGTTTAGGTACTCAAATTTTAAATTAACATTTCCTAATTCAGGTATTCATATTGTTTGAGTTTCTTGTGTCTAAAGTCAAACTTTGAATTGATGTAAAATCGTTGTATGTGTCGCGGTAGGGTCAGGACAAAATATGCTAACCCCGGTTTACGAGACCCCGCAACTACATGTCATCGAAGACACGTCGGTGGTTTATATGAGCCGGCCGCAGCGTCTTTAGGAACCCCTAAAGACGCTGGAGTCCTGCTCAGACTCACACACCTCTTTAACCAGCTCAAATTCGACTCCTTTATGGATTCCTACTCCCCGACTCCGGAGTCGAGTTAGGGTTACCACCACGAGAACATAAAAAACATAAAATTATAAGGTTATTGATTATGTAAAATACAATGTGTGATTTTAATCGTCACTACATTATGATTATACTTAGACATCCAATAGTTTTAAGCATTTATATATTTTCCAGTTTAAAGCTTTCAGCAATGTCTTGATTTTGCAAATTGAAATTATGAATACATATTCTATATATTATTTATTTACAAAGGAAGAGATGAGTACATAAAAATGTTTTAAAACAAACGCAAAACAGACGTCACTTTAAACAACGTAAAAATTGCATGAAAACCAGTCTCTCTTTAACTAAGTTTAACTAATCAATGTAATAGCTATAACACACCATTCCGCCTGCGTTAGGCCAGCAAATTGCTTTGTACCTGCGCTGAGTCGGGAACGGATGTCGCAAATTATGGTAATGTAGTATAACATCTATATTAGCTGATTAGTTAAAAAACTGGACTTGTAAACTGACAGGAAAGTAACTTATAGTCGAGAACATAGGAATAGATTGAAAAGCATAAAAATATTGTGGACCTCAGAGCTATAAAACACTAGTAAACAATTTTTGGATTACTGTTTTATGCATTTATGTTCGTAGTAGATATCTTAGCCAATAGATCATTTTATAAATAATCAAAGTAGCTCACGTAAGACAAAATTTAGGTGTTATTTCTGTTAATTTACTTTCGTCATCATCATCAGCCCTGTATAAATGTATATAAACTGTCCGATGCTGGGCAAGGGCTTCTTCTCACTGTGAGAAGGGTAAAGCCATAGTCCGCCACGTTGGCCAAGTGCGGGTTGGCAGACTTCACATGTCTTTCGAGAACATTATGGAGAAGTCTCAGATATGCAGGTTTCCTTACGATGTTTAGCAAGCGATAATTAACAAAATTTAATGCGAACATAACTTCGAAAAGTCTTTGGTGCGGGCAGTGGATTCGAACCCGAGACCCTCTGCGTAGCCAGTTACGACTTATGACTGTCTATAATTCCATCGAGTCTTTGAAAATCGTTTACAGTATGTGAATATTGAACTTTATCGCCTAACTTGACGATATTTAACATAATAGTTTCAATAAGTTTTCATAATATTTTAAGCTTTGTATCACTGAGGTGAAAGTTTATTTCCTCTAAAGTGCGTAGCCTCGCTAAATACAAACTTAAGCCTCGACACGCCTGCCCAAGGCTAAAGCCATTCTCCAACAGGTAAGTGACGTAACTGTCGGCTGAGCTAGCGACCGTCCGTGACGTCATATCCGACTGTCAAATCCAAACGTTAGAAATAGGCGAGCGGTCATCTGAAGGATCAGTCAGTTACAGTAACTTAGTTGGGCGCAATATTTCAAGTTTATAAACATAAACTTAATATTATGGAAGTATAATTATTTGTGAGCTGAAAATACAACTGAGACTAAGAATGACATTTTATTTTTAAATATGCGTGCGTTGCTGTATATAAAAATGAAAACAAAATATTTCAATGTTACATCGTCGTTCTGTACACTGACTGACAGACAAAGCACCACAGAAACTACTGGGCACGCGAAACTGAAATTTAGCATGTATGTTCCTTGGGGAGCGTAAAGATGCTGAGATTGATGAGAAGATGAAGAGATTTCCCGAAATTCCTCCGGAATCACGCAGAAACAGTAAAATAAAATGTCCGTACGTAGCTGTAGGCATCCTGTAGTACAAATATAAGGGAGTTTAAGTATCTGTTTCGATCACTTTCCTGCACAAATACAAGTCAAAACTCATATTGAAATTTATTTTACTATTTTCTTTAAAACCCAAAACCCTGAAACACTTAAAAGGAAAACGTTATTACGTTAAAAACAGTGACATAATACAGAGAGCGAGCAATGTATCGCATTTAGCTAAGCGGTAACACGAACCACTCTGTGTGGAAGATGGATCGTGATAAATGATATAACCAATTACTTTGAACTTTCTTCTATCTTAGATATTGGGGGAATGTTTGGTTGCTGTTAGATGCGGCTTTATGTAGACATGGTTGTGTCTATATGAAGATAAGCAAGATTAAATGACACTAAAAATTATAAAAAAAAAAATTAAGACCTCTCCTAGAAAAGTTTAACTGTTTATTTTATTGGACTGAACTAAAACATAGAATATTGCCATCCATTCGGGTTGCAGCGTTTAGACAGGCAGTGGCTCTGTGCTAAAGCTAATATTTAGTTAAGTCTGGTAACACCAACAGGAAATTCCTTTTGCGTTCAAGCGATGAAACTTCAATTGCATGAATTTGGATTACTTGAAATCTCAAATAGAACGTAAATTATTCTAAACTCTATATATCTCTCTTCTTCTTAATTGGTATTTGTTTAGTCATCTTTCTCATAAGGAATGATTCTTCCATAAACTTGCAGTGATTTTCAATGTGATTACCGTTTTTATACCATTGCACTTTTGACGATCGTTCGTTGTATTTTACGCACTTATTCATAAAACTCAATTATATTTCATCAATTTCAAAAGTTTAACTCAGAGGCCATGCGCGATATGCGCATGTTCTTGAATGTTTAAGTCTTTGCTATTATAATAATGAAGGAACAAAACAACACAATCAAATAACGTACTCATAAGCTTAAGATCTTATACAAAGTGAACCCGTTAGCAGTTTCTGCTAACTATAATAATGTAATCGACAGTTTCAATTTAAACTTGAGTACAAAGGAACTATTTAATTGTTATTACTTTAGCGAAGAACATACAAACATGTGAGGTGCAATAACACGGAGTCGCTCTTTGGGGGCTAGCATCCACCTCATGTCGCTGCATAGGGGGCTGTATTTGAGAGTGTGGACAAAATATTTTTCTGTTTGGTAATGTCTGGTATTGTTGCAATTCTCGTGATTTCTATGGTGTAAAGAATAAGTCAGTTGCGACAGAACACAATCACTTAAGGTGCTCTTAACCCTGTGTTTGTCTTTACTAAAGCTGAAAGGAGAACATTTTTCAATTTTCCCGGAACAGTTTAACTTTCAGTTAAGTAAGTTAACCGGGTATTTAATTTTTTAATAATTATTGTTCTCAAAAAATAACTAAATATGTAATTTTTTTATAACCCAAAGTGTTTCATTTTAATTTCAATACATACAACTATAGTATGCAAGCATAAGGACGAATACACATAAAAAGTTCTCTCGCTATTTCATTCCATTGCACTTTATATGCAACTGCTTTACGTCAAAGCTTTGTAAGAATATAGCAAATCGAAGTAGCCAATCCGTAACTTAATCGGCAAGTATTTACAATTTAAAAGTACTAAGTATTACTTAAAGAGAATTTGTGAAGTATAATTAAACATAATATTATATTATTTTGTCCACAACTTGCCTGCACGGCCCAGCGGGCTCAAGTTTAAGATTGATAGCTCCACTAAGTGTTCCCCCGGTATCACCTGGCAACTTCGCTGGTTAACTCCGCAGGAAAATTGCAACAGCGATACAACACAAGGGCTAAATAAATAGCTGCCAGTAAAGCTCTACTCCATATTAAACTTCTCAAGGAATTCAGCAGTATGTTGGTAATGGTGAGAAATCGTTGGAGATATTTTAGTAAATATTTACTACATAATACAGATGGTAATATGTTTATAGCTACTACAGCATTTTTTTGTTTTTCAAACATATTTCCTTCAAAAAACTTGACGATAACAGACATCGGCGACATCTCTTTACAGTTTTTTTTTTAATATTCAAACCAATACAATTTTTAGGGTTAAGCCAATAAAATTTCTTTCACACTTCAACTATAGTATTTTATCAAATTAAAAATCTATGCTGTGATGTAAAATGAATGCTGCACTAATAAAGCACTAAGAACAAGTTGCTTAGAACATTTTTTTATTTCTTTTAACATGGATCTGCGAAAATAATTATTTTTATGTTACTAGCATCTCGATAGCTCTACATTTTATTGCTAGTACATTTACAAACTAGGTGAAAAACACTTTAAACGTCATTAAGCTCCCAACTAAACAGTTGCAGAAAATAGGCGACAGTATAAAAATCCTAATATAATTAAAATATTATCGCCCAGCTCGCTCGCTCGCTTTTAACGATCATTTTGCACACGTGTGAACCGGCTCTGAAATAAACTGCCTTCCTCGATGTTTTCTGTACTGTGACTTCCATAAATGAAGTGAGTTCTCATTACTTGTGTATTACACATGTGGGTAGTTGTAGCACTAAAATTAAAAGTTAATAGCTCTACATTTAAAAATTGAAAATAAATAGTAAAATCATCTTTTTATAAGTTTTAATGACACTATTTAATTGAATACAAACAGTACCTGTTAGTATAGTGTTAACACTCTCCTGCATTAATAAAATCCAAGTCATCACACACTTCACTGCAATGTCTCAAGCACTACAAGAGTCTGTGAGCAATTTAAAAGATATGTTCCTGAAGCGGATGGCAGACTTTGAAGCTGAGCTGCCCAAATCACAGGGAACTCCAACCATGCCGGCGTTGGCCTCTGAATACAGCTCGTTCAAGACCTTTGTCATGGAGGCTTTGAATGGGTTGCAGAACCAGATTGAGCTTCTCGCACAAACGGTGGACTCAATGGAGATGAGGACCAGGCGAAAAATGTTGCCGTTGCACGGTGTCACAGAGGGCAGCAAAGAGGATACTGCCAAAGTGGTGTAGATGTAAGCAGCACCTCAAGTGTGATATATCTATTACTGATATTCGGCGGTGCCACAGAATGGGGCGCACATCAAACAACCTCAAGCCTAGGCCCATAGTTTTGAAGTTCAATAGCTTCTCTGTACGTGACAGTATATGGTATGGCAAAACGAAGTTCAAGGGCACTGGTGTCACGATATCGGAGTTCTTGACCAAGCCGCGACACGACACATTTATGGCTGCGCGTCTGAAGTTTGGTGTCTCTCAATGTTGGACCAAAGAGGGCATCATACATGTGCTGGTACCGGACGGTTCGCGTCATCGGGTCGTCAATCTCAGCGAGTTGGGCAAGATTGAGCAGAAGGACGGCGTGGAGCAAGCACCAACGGCAGCCAAGCCAGTCACAAAGTCCAAAAGGACCGCATCCCAAAGGAAGTGATACATCGTTTGTCTTAGTAGATTTCCGGCCCGGGTAGTTACAGTAGTAAGTAGAATCATACTTTTTCCTGCTTTATACCCACGTTAACTATTATAATACTTTATTACTTTCAAAAATGTATCTGTCGGTGAACGAGATTTTTCTTGTGTTTTTCTTAAATGTCATCTGTCAAATCTATTATTCTATCATGTACTTGTCAAACTAAGACTTCACCTATTTGAATACGAGGCATTTGAGATTTTTAATGTATGTAATTTATTTTCTTTTCTTTTATCTTCATGTATCTTTATATAATAATTATCTAAAATATTCACAATAACCCGGACCGTTGCTTCGCCTTTATGTTTATCGTTTTATTTTTATTTTTATATGTTGTTACGTGTAACTTGATGTCCCTCTACTATTGGCACTACTGGCAGGTGGTGTATTATTGGTAACTTTTGTTTTTATTAACTTTTTTTATATATATTATTATTTATTAACATAGTCATATTAATATATATTTATAATATATATTTTATTTGGATATATATCATCATATCAGCCAAACGACGTCCACTGCTGGACATAGGCCTCCCCCAAGGTTCTCCACACAGACCGGTCTTGAGCCGCCCGCATCCAACCGCCTCCCGCGATCTTGACGAGATCGTCGGTCCACCTTGCGGGGGGCCTACCTCTGCTGCGTCGTCCGGTACGTGGCCGCCACTCCAGAACCTTTCTGCCCCAACGGCCATCGGTTTTTCGAGCTATGTGCCCTGCCCACTGCCTCTTTAGCTTGGATATCCGGAGAGCTATGTCGGCGACTTTGGTTCCACTGCAGATCTCCTCATTTCTGATTCGATCTCGCAGTGAAACTCCAAGCATAGCTCTCTCCATCGCCCTCTGAGTGACCTTGAGCCTTCTGATAAGGCCCATAGTGAGCGACCACGTCTCTGATCCGTAAGTCATCACTGGCAACACACACTGGTCAAAGACTTTCGTCTTGAGACATTGCGGGATATCGGACGAGAAGATATGTCGTAGCTTCCCGAACGCTGCCCAACCGAGTTGGATTCGACGATTGACCTCCTTCTCGAAGTTGGACCTACCTAATTGGACTACTTGTCCCAGGTAGATATACTTGTCGACAACTTCGAGCGTAGAGTTCCCAACCTGAATAGGAGCAGGTACAACATGGATGTTCGACATGATTTTCGTCTTGTCCATGTTCAACTTAAGACCTACTTGTTGGGAGACTCTACAGAGGCCATCGAGCATTGTGCCTAGGTCTTCCATGGTCTCAGCCATGACTACGATATCGTCTGCGAATCGAAGGTGAGTGATGTACTCGCCGTTGATGTTGATGCCGAGTCCATTCCAGTCCAGAAGCTTGAAAACATCCTCCAGCGCAGTGGTAAACAGTTTCGGGGATATGACATCCCCCTGTCCCACCCCTCGCTGGAGTTGAATAGGTTTCGAACTCTGGTCCTGGAGATGGACTGACATAGTGGCGTTTTCATACAAACACTTAAGCACTTCGATATATCGGTAGTCAATCCGGCACCGTTGGAGAGACTGTAGCACCGCCCAGGTTTCGATCGAATCGAAGGCTTTCTCATAGTCCACAAACGCCAAGCATAGGGGCTGGTTATACTCCTCGGACTTCTGTATAACCTGCCGCAGCGTATGTATGTGGTCTATGGTACTATAGCCTTTACGGAAACCGGCTTGTTCGGGAGGCTGGAAGTCGTCTAACTTGCTCTCGAGACGATTCGTGATGACCCTCGAAAACAGCTGTTAGATGTGGCTCAGAAGTGTGATGGGACTGTAGTTCTTTAAGAGGGTTTTATCCCCTTTCTTAAAGAAAAGCACCAACACACCTCTGTGCCACGCCTGTGGCGTTTTACCCTCGAGAATGACGGAATTAAATAGTTTCCGAAAGGCTTCTCTAGCGGGTGCACCGCCAGCCTTCAGAAGCTCGCTCGTAATTCCGTCATCACCCGGCGCCTTGTTGTTTTTGAGCTGTTTGAGAGCCACACTCGTGCATGCTGACGTCCGGGATATCTTCGGTATAGTGTCGGGTCAATCCAGCTCTAGGGTCTGACGCTGGAGTACTTGCGGGTTGTTGCGTTGTCGTGTATAGCTGTCCATAGAACCTTTCTATCTCCTCCAAGAGCTCAGGCTTGGACGATACGATTCTGCCATCCTCCGTCTTCAGCTTTGTCAGCTGACTCTGCCCAACAGACAGATCCCTCTGGAACACTTTGGATCCCTTATTCTGCTCGATCGCCTCACGAACACATTTTGTGTTGTATTGGCGGAGATCGCGAGTCAGAGACTTAGAGATCTGTCTGTTGAGGTGCCGATATTTCGGCATGTCGTCGGAGGATAGCAGAACCATCTTGCGCCTTTCCTCTAACAGCTCGAGGGTCGGACCCGAGATCTTGCTGGTTCTCTTGCTTTTCTGGGGCTTAAAGAATTTACCCCCCGTTATATGGACAGCATCCACGAACCCACGAAACCGTTACTGTACTCGTCCACATCTACGCATTCGCCCAGTCATTCGAAACGGTTCTTGAGTTCGAGCTGAAAGCTCTCGGGGTTTTGGATATGAACCGGTGCCGGTCGGAGCGTGGACTTTATCAACCTCGACCGTTCGAGGCTTGTACAGATATTCAATGTGCCTCTTACCATTCGGTGATCGCTCCCCACTTTAAGTGAATTGATCACGGAGACATCATTGAATATCTGCCTCTTCGTCGACATGATAAAGTCGATCTCATTTTTGGTGGCACCGTCTGGACTTACCCAGGTCCACTTGCGGCATTCTCGCTTCTTGAAGAAGGAATTCATCATATAGAGGCCTTCCTTCTCCATAAAGCTAGCCAGCAAGTGACCCCGGGAATTCCGATGCCCATAACCAAATTGCCCCACTCTCAGCTCATCACCGTCACGTTTGCCCAGTTTCGCGTTAAAATCTCCCATGACCACGGTGTAATAGGTTTTGAAGCCATGTATAGCCCGAGATATGTCCTCGTACATGGCCTCCACCTCCTCATCGGGGTGCGTCGAGGTCGGAGCGTATACCTGTATGACCTTCAGCGAATACCGCTTGGATATTCTGAGTATAAGGTACGCTACCCTGCTCGACACACTCCCGATATTTACCACGTTGGTCACGAGAGATTTGTGGACGATGAACCCGACACCACCTTGGGACTGTTGGTCGCCCTCCCGGTAGAAGAGCAAGTTGCCGGAATTGAGAACTATCCAGTCCTCCCCCTGTCTTCGGACTTCAGATAGGCCTATGATATCCCATCGCAACTTGCTCAATTCTTCTTCCAGCTCGACAATCTTCTCGTTGGTCCGCAGTGTGCGCGTGTTCAGTGTTGCCAGGGCCAATTGTCGTTGGTGGTGGTAGCCCGATCTCTTCCGGAGATTCTTCGCACCCCTTGCCCCGCCGTTACCATGGCCGCTACCATAACCAGGACTAGCGGGGCCGCCGGGGACTAGGGGCCGGTTTTTATTGATGTGGTTCATGTATGGGGGGATTTGCCATAATCGCCACGCTTGGCAGGCGTATTGGCGATCGCAGTGGCGGAAGTTTTTAGTGCTGGACGCTGCTGCCCATCTACCCGTTTACTTCCGCCAGGTTCTGATGGTTTGACCGCCATCTTTCGGTTGACTGCTTGCACTGGGGGAGATACTATGACGAGTATCTACTCGTCAGAGTAACTCCCTCAGTGGGCGGTGCGGTCATCACGTCCCGACGCCGTTATATAGATTCGCCGCTTGGATATATATAAACAATTATCTATTATAATCTTTTATATACGTAGACCGTATATTACATTATTATTACCGCCATTGATTTGAACGAAATAAGTGATGATATTTTCCATTCAATAAGTAGTTTAGATTCTGATGAAAGCTTTTCTAGTGTGCCGTCCCTTGCAGACTGTCTCCATTCCCAGTTTTCTGATGTACCTAAAACCTTCAATGCCGTTCATATCAATGCCCAGAGCATTCCGGTACATTTCTCTGATATGCTGGCCAATCTAGACTGTAAGAGTATACATGCTATCCTTGTTTCTGAGTCATGCCTAAAGCCCTGTCTGCCCTCTACATTATACTCCTTACCTGGTTTCCAACTTATCAGAAATGATCGGGTGGTAAGAGGCGGTGGGGGTGTTGCTATATATCTTCGTTCTCATATTCCCTATTCCGTTGTAAGTATGTCTGCACAGCCTCCCCCGCTTAATGCCGGTGAACATTTATTTCTGGAAGTTGTCCTAAACCACACCGAAGTCCTCCTCGGCGTTTACTATTCTCCTTCATTACGTATAGATTACTTTTCAAGTTTCGAAACCCTATTGGTTGATCTCGTGCCCTCTTACAGTCACATTATCATAATGGGTGATTTTAATACCTGTCTACTTAAAAATGATTCCCGCTCTTCTTCCCTTCTTTTCAGTATTACAGCCTGTAATATGACAATACTGCCTTCAAACCCTACTCATCATTTTCCGAATTCTACACCTTCTCTTCTTGACTTAATCATAGTTTTTTCAAGACAACATGTCGCTACGCACGGGCAATACCCAGCACACATGTTCTCTTATCACGACTTACTCTTTATATCTTATAAAATCCGCCCTCCTAAGACTAAACCTAAAGTTCTATTGCAGCGCAATTTTGGTGGCATGAACACATAAAATCTATATAAAGATACCAGAGATATCGACTGGAATGCACTCATGAACTCCGAATCTGTCGATGAAAAGGTCAGCGTCTTTACAAATAAAATCATAGAACTTTTTGACAAGCATGCGCCAATTTGACCTGTGAAACTAAAGCACCGTCCTTCGCCTTGGCTCACTGATAACATCAAACGGTTGTTACACAAAAAAGCTGCAGCTAAATTTAAATATAGAATTAAACCGGATGCTTTCAACTTACAAAAATATGTAGCAATTAGGAATCACTGCAATAGGGTGTGTAGGGATGCACAACGCCAACATATCCATAGTTCTGTAAAAAAACGGTGATCCGGCAAAAGTCTGGAAATTTCTTAAAACCCTGGGGTTTGGCAAAGCACGTCTAGACACTATTCCTCATGACTTCAATATTGACTTGCTCAATCAACATTTCTCTGCTTCGTCCAATATTGATAGGATTACTAAGACAAGCTCTATTAATTATCTTTCATCACTGCCCACCCCTAGTTATTCACCATTTGTCTTTAATCACTTCACCGATAGTGATGTTAAGAAGAGTATTTTATCCATCACGTCCAACGCTGTTGGTAGCGACTGTGTCAGCCGTAATATGATCCTTCCAATCCTCGATTTAATCCTACCTATCATTTCCCACATCCTTAATTATTCCATGTCTAGTGGTGTTTTCCCATCATCCTGGTAAGACGCCTTAATAACCCCAATCCCAAAAAAATCTCATCCTTCATCCTTTTCTGATTATCGACCAATCTCTATCCTACCATTCCTCTCCAAAGTTCTCGAACGTCTCGTCTACAACCAAATTAACTCCTTCCTCTCCAGAAATAATCTTCTTAATCCCTTCCAGTCCGGCTTCCGTTCGGGTCATAGTACCGTTACTTCCTTAGTCAATATTACGGATGACATAAGGACTGGTATGGAGGACGGTCAGCTTACGCTCCTTGCTCTGCTAGATTTTAGCAACGCTTTTAACACAGTGGACTTTGATATTCTACTTGGCCGTCTTAACTCTCTTAACATATCTCCTACGGTGGTTGATTGGTTTCGTAGTTACCTGTGTGGCCGCCGACAGCGTATACTCATCGAAAATTCACATTCTTGTTGGTGTGACATAACTGTTGGTTATGTCACACCAACCAGGGTGGCGTGTTGTCTCCTTTACTCTTCGCATTTTTTATAAATTCTATATCAAATGACCGTCGCTGTTCCTATCACCTTTATGCAGATGATCTCCAAATCTACACGCAGTCGCCATTGGCCCAAATGTCTTTTTCTATAGGTGCCATTAACAGTGACCTGACGCGTATCAGCAGTTGGAGTAAATCCTTTGGGCTTAAAGTCAATCCCTCTAAAACCCAGGTCATTGTTATTGGGAGCGCAAGAATGACAAAGAAAATCGACTGGTCTCAGCTGCCTCACGTTACTTTCGATGGCACTGTTATTCCGATACAAGATAAGGTAAAGAATCTCGGCATAACAATCGACTCTACATTAACGTGGCAATCGCAGATACAAGAGGTGAGCCGAAAGGTGTTTGCCTCAGCAGGTTCATTGAGAAGACTTAGAAATTTTCTCCCCAACTGCCACCAAAATTGCACTTACAAACTCTCTTCTTTTACCCATTATTGATTATGCAGATGTCAGCTATCTAGATCTCGCCGAAAATCAGCTAGACAAACTTGAGCGCCTTCAAAATCTCTGTATACGATTCATATTTGGACTTCGTAAATATGATCATGTTTCACAATTTCGAACACAGCTCAAGTGGTTACCTATACGACATCGACGGCATGCTCACATTCTTTTTTTGCTGTACAATATACTTTTTAACCCTTCAACTCCTTCCTATCTTAAAGCACGATTCAAATTCCTTCATGATACGCATAACCGTTATTTAAGGTCATCAGAAAATTTGAAACTGAAGATGCCGGTACATTCCACAACCTTTTATGATAAGTCATTTTCTGTCACAGCTGTTCATCTATGGAATGCATTACCGTTACATATAAGACAGGCTCAGACGGTAACCAGGTTCAAATCCTTAGTTAAGGAGTACTATCTTTCATTATGGTATTTATTGTTTCTTCCTGTTCTACTTAGTATATGTATATGTATTAAATATTATTTATGTATGTATATCTATGTATGTATAAGTATTTATGTATGTGTATGTAAATTGTCTTAGTATAATATATCTTTATATGTATTTAAATATAATATATATCTACATACATCTTTACTGGTACGCTTACAACTACCATTTCTATCCAACCAATAATACCTCCATCCAAAGGTTGCCTGGTAGAAATCGCTTTTAGCGATAAAGCCGCCCATTGTACTGTATCTTACATATGTAAATTTCTTTACCATATTTGCTAAAGTGTACAATAAAGTGTATAATAAATAAATAAATAAATACTTTTAATAGGATATTTGAGTAGTAACAAAATATTCTTTAGTCCTCTGTTAGATGTAAATTTAAGTAAATCTATGTATAGGAAAACAATACTGTTAAAAAGTAACAAGTATATGAAGGTAGTATTCATTTAGTGAAAAAGTCATATAAATAATGCTTCATGTTACATGACTTTTTCACTAAATGAATAGGTATTTGTCCGAGTATAGTCTGCTATAAACATATTAGTTGCTGACGTCACATGTCAGTCTGGCCCTCTCTTTCTAATTAGAGATCTTTATTTTATATAAACAACATACTGTGTTTGCAATCCAATTTATTTTTACTCTATTTTAATTAACATACATAAATAACATTACAAAAATTCAAACACAAATCAGTGCATCATCTCACTATGTGAAAATAATGCGTTTCACAAGGATGCTGCATTGCCTTTAATATGTTTACTATGTTAGGGTTCATGTTTAGGTACATTTCCGTTCGATCTTTATTTAAATTCAAGCAAAGGTTGTTTATTGGACGTCTTTACATAGTTGTAAACAAAACTCTTTTAAAACTCGAAAGTTGACGATGGCCACATTAACACTTACATCACTCGCATTCTAAACCAATAAAGCATGTATTCACAAACTATAACGGGTATGCTCATAACCCGGCCCGATATTTACTGCGGTGTGTCCCTGACAACTTTACGATCCGTACCTCCCGGCTTTCCCTTTTGTGTCAAAAACAAACCCAGAGGTTAGTTGTTAGGACGTTTTCTTTATTTTATTGTTTATATTGTTGTTCTACGTACTGAATGGGTTTGTGAGCAATTTCCGATTGAATATGGCTTGTTTGAATTGTGCTTTTGACAGACACGTTTTATTGTCTTCAAGTATACGTGGTTGTTTTTTTCCTTTTCAATAAGGATGAGGTAAAAATAGCTTCCTTATAATATATTTTTTATTGTTTCTTGCTCTCATCATTACACCGAATTTCAAATTCCTATGTGAAAATAATTTAACAGTCATCTGCTTGTTTTAGAAGCCCATGACAAACGATAACACAGAATTAAGCTGATATAATAAAAAACAAATTGAAAGAAAAAACTGTCCTCCTTAGTAAAATATTTTAAACAGCCATGACGATTAGCAATAAATCCAGTAATAATTTATGTGAACGAATTTCGTTGTCCAATGAATTACCACGTCCTTCAATGAACGCACGCATTGCGCTAAGCTATTCAAGCCGACTTAACACAAGAGATGGGGCATTCAAACTGCTCATGCATGTCATCACGGCGAAGCTCGCGCGTTGGATTCCCGCTCAAGTCACACATTTGTGTACGTGAACATGGATACTGTTCGCGCCTTGTATGTTGGTGCCCCTGGCGGGGGGACGGTGAAGCGCGGAGGGCACGGTCTCAACGGCTTTCGGCGGCGCACGGGCTGCGACACGCGACACACTCCGCGACCGAACGACGATCGGCACGCGCGCATATCAAATATTTTAGTCTCCAATATTGTACTGCTTACCTTTACCGGCGAAATACATTGTGATTATACAGTCCACACAATTGTTTCCTTTACATCGAAGAAGAATCCTCAACATTTTGGTCTTCGAGCCGACAGCAAATTCCGCGTAACGTTTATTACGAAGAAAGCGTTCGCACGGGGGCAGTTCGTGTGACGTTGGCGGACTTCGTATTTGAATACCGGTCGAAAGCGCCGTGTCATAGTCAGCTGTTTTCAACGGCAGTCTAGTTTGGAGTTGGAGTCACCTAAGTACGAGCGAGGAGAGAACGTCTACCAGTTCCCGAGGTCTTCACGTCTACGGGTGGTCAAGTCTCGACTACGTTGGTCGAAACCGCCGAGAAATCAAGTAGCTTCGTGGGAATCTTCACAGTCCGCCTTGTGGATAAAGATAAGCATATTTGTGTATCGTTCCAATTTCCTATCCATTTCATTTCTATTACTTCGTTTCAAATTTCAAAAATTCCGTTACAACCGTTTCAGTTCAATTTCAAATTTGAGTTATCAAGTGATCGTTTTTTCATATCGTTAGCCATTATGCATAAAGTTTGTCGTAAATCATTTACATTTTAACATAATAGCCGCTCGAAAACCGGTTTGCTATCGCCTCTGCTTAGTGGGTCACACGGCTATTCATTTCAATATTTACCTTTTTTATACCTATTCGCTGCTACATAACTGTTTATATCGCATTATCCTTATTCTTTGTAATTACCTAATTTTTCTATCTAAATAATTGAATCTATTAGCGAATTCTTTTTCTTTTCCATTGAAATAAAACCAGTTTTATAATGTCTACTGACGATCTATTAGTAAGAAAACGCAGTGCCATGAAAGCTAAGCTTACAAACTTGTCCAATTATGTTAACGTGCTTCTTAGTTGCGAATCACTTTCAAGCTTGCAACGCATTGAGCTGGAGGGACGGCTTAGTAAATTTGATGCCTTATATGATGCATTTGACAATTTGCAGTTGGAGATTGAGATGCTCTCGGACAACCTAGACGAGGCGTATGGGGAACGTGCCAAGTTCGAGGACCGTTACCATACAGTGGTGGCGCAAGCGCGCAGTTTGATGATCAGCGCTGATGCCGGCAATGACGCCGCGTCTGTAGCGGGCTCAAAAGACAAAAACACATGTGCATCGTTACGTCAAAATTTTGTTCGCTTACCTAAAATAGATTTACCCCGATTCGATGGTAGTTATCAGTGTTGGCTTGAGTATAAGGACATATATATTTCTTTAATTCACAATAGCAGTAATATCGATGACATTGGTAAATTTCACTACCTTCGTGCATCGCTCAAGGGAGATGCTAAACAAATAATAAAAAATATTGATTTTAAGGCTAATCATTACAAGATGGCGTGGAATTTACTATGTGAACGGTACGACAATAGCAGGCTTTTGATAAATAACCATGTGCAGGCCTTATTCAATGTTCCCGCAGTGTGTCAAGAATCGTGTCTAGATTTGCGGCAATTTGTGGACACAATCAATAAAAATATTCGAGCACTTAAAACACTGAATGAACCCACTGAATATTGGGATACAATCTTACTGTACATGTTGACTAACAACGTAGATAAAGTCACTAACAGAGACTGGCAGGAGTATTGTAATAGTTTATCTAAAAATCCTACTTTGTCACAATTTTGTTCATTTGTCAGCAAGCGGGCTGATTTGTTGGAGACGGTTGAACGTACTGAACAATCAAACAAAAATGTAGATAGTAGTACTAACAGCTATATAGTAGATACACAAATTTCCAATAAAAGCGACAATTTAAACAATAATAAACACAAAGGAATTACAAAAAATTACAGTAAATGTCCTGTTTGAAATAGAATTAGTTTTTATTATAAGTCAAATCGATTAGATCGATTGAGTAACATTTTGTTTAGTCTATTGAAAATTTCTGACAATGGTCACACTGAACTGTCACTTCCGTTGCCGCCTTGAAAAAATTAAGACGTCGTTTGCTGTCTCGCGTGCACACCTTTTTGCATTTCGTGTGAATTGTTTAATTGAACTAAATTGAGTAAACTCTCGTAAAACTGCCGCTTTTGATTTGTCCGGCACTGATCAGTCCGCAGTGTTGATCAATTTGTGATATTATATATGTATATGGAACACTGGCATTTTGAGAAATTGTGAATTCTACTACCACTTGCATCGTGCATTGAAGACGCTGCATTGGAGTCTGGTAAAGTAAAGATAATTCACTTGCTAATATTGGCCAATTTTAGTCTTGTGTGTATCTAGCTTGCCTCCAGGACTCCACTCAAGAACATCACCAGGAGATATAAGGTAAAATTTTCATGTACCTACTTAATACTTGTATTCGCTGTGCAACGCAGTACATTTGTGTCTGAGATTTGTTGTGGCTGACAAGGGCTGATGAATAGAGTCACGCTTCCACAAATCTGCTGCAATAAATGCCAGCTCCTTCTAGCCAAATTCTAGACATAATTTTTGGTAGCAGAGCGTAGTTGTATCTTAGCCGTTGATTGTATCTGAACTCAGATTGGTGTTGTATGAGCTATATATCTCACCTTGTAGACAGTATTGTAGTGTTTGTCAGGTCAGTTATTGTCTAAAATACATAATATTTAATTGTATAAGTTGACCTAGATAATTTGAAACACATTGTCACACATAACCTCAATCAGTAATTGTTGATTTGTATTGTTGAAAAATCTAACTTAAATTTGTTGTTGCATTAATAAGTCAGTTTGTTTGGATACATAACAGCTGTATGTATCAATACATTTAGTAAATTTAGTTTATTGTATATATTCATAAACATTATAGCAACCAACTTGACCTTGCCACTTGGGCGGGTCACATTAATAAACTTTGTTTTGTTATAATATAGATAATATTGCTAGGTAACACATATTCAGTGCTTACTCACTATTGTATATCTCAAATAACACAGCCAGTCTGTCTGTTGCAAATAATTCATTAATTAATTTGAAGTTCAACTTTTAATTTGTTATAAGTTACAACTTTTGATAACTTTTGTGTTTGTTTCAATATATTGAAACTATTAATTTTGTTGGACAGTAGATACCTGTCACTTGCCTGCACTTGCAGTAAACAGGCTAATACTTTGTTGGTTTCAAAGAATTGAGAAAAAATAAGTTTTGATTGTTAATATTATTTAACGCTTGTCCGAACTCTTTTGAATTTTGATAATGTCAGCTATCAAGGACTTGCGTGCGGCTGCTGGTGCTATTGCATCAGATTTGCGCTGGTTTGCCTCGGCCAGTGCTTTAGTGAACCGGCCTGATCGCCAGCAGGCCTTACTTCAAAGGTACGAGTGGATCGATGATCGCCTGGCAAGTGTGGAACAGCAGTTCCGCACTTTCAGCGCTTGCTGTCTCGAAGTGTCAGTCACTGATTTCACTGCTGACCAGCGAAATAAGGTCAGCGAAGACTATGCCCAGGTCTTAGACCTGTATGATGCTGTCTCCAATAGTGCGAGACAACTAGTTGCCGATAGGGAAGGGCAACCCGGCCTGAAGCAGGAGCTTCCTAGGTCAGCACCGGGGCTGGTGAGTAGGCTCCCTACTTTGGACCATTTTGATGGCTGCCTAGGAGGCTACCTGGGCTTCGTTAATTTGTTCGACGGCCTGGTCAATGACAGGGCTGAACTTCGGCCAGCACAAAAATTGGCATATTTAATGTCGGTTCTGGATGAGGAGGCTAAGGGCCTCATCCAGCATCTGCCCGTGTCTGACGAGGCATACCAGACGGCTCGGGACCTAATTACCCGTAGGTACCATAATAAGCGTGGCCTCGCCGACACGCACATCGAGCAGATTTTGGGTTTGCCGACGCTCACCCGGGTCTCTGGGTTGCGCACCCAACTTTTGAACCCGCTCTTGGTGGCCATCAACGCACAAGTGCCTTGACCTGCCCGTGGACCAATGGTCCTATCTATTGGTGCACATTGTGCTGAAAAAGCTGCCTGCCGACCTGAGGTCCCGTTTTGAGCAGCGCTTTGGTGGGGATAGCGCGACCCATCTGCCCCCCTTTGCTGACCTGGAGAGGTTCCTGGAGGATGAGTGCCGGGTCTTGGACAACTCCGGTGGTGACACGCCGGCTAAGACGCAGCCGCCCAAGGTCAAGGAGCAGGCTCGCGGTTACACCCGAGCCAATGTTGACCGGCGCCCTCCTCGCTTTGCGGTCACGCAGAGCCCAGTGGAGTGCTCTTACTGCAAGGTCACGGGGCACAGAACGGCCAGTTGCAGGGCATTTTTGGACCTGCATGTCGCCTCTCGTAGACGCATCGCGAATGCCCGCCGCCTTTACTTTTCTAGTTTGGGGTCCCACTACCAGCGAGACTGCCCAAACTCTCGCCCCTGTCCTCACTGTGGAGGACAGCATTTGGACATTCTCTGTATGAATGCCAGAGAGGTTGGCCGCTTGTCCAACCAGCCGACGCCGCGGACGGGCGGGTGTTTTGAAGGTGGCAGCCGAGGCTCACCGGCGCGTAGCCGAGAGTCGCCTCGCTCAATTGATCGCCACTCGCCCCGCTTGGAGAACCGTAGCGTGCGCACGCCTCCTCTCTCTCGCGCACCTGAATGTGTTGTTCAGCGTCACCAGCACCATGACTGCTGCCCCAGGTATTCCCCTCCTTTGGCGGAGCGTCCCCGACTTGACTCGCGCCCACCTCGTTTTGGGCGGGCGCGTCATTATGACCCCCCACAGATGACGCGCGGATCAAGTCATCGCGCCTTTGAGGACTTCAAGCCGCACCCTCGTTTTGACTTGCCTGGTCCTGGCCAACGGTCGCCGCCCAGGCAACAATTGGTCATTGACCCCTGCCCTATAACTCCAACCTCCCCCATTGAGACCGTTATCCTACCAACGGTTGCTGTTAGGGTCTGGGGACCCACGGGGACCTCTGTTGTTGTCCGTGCTATATTGGACACAGGTTCACAAGGTTGCATTGTTTCCACTTATTTGGTAGGGCAGGTTAAATTAAATATGGACTCTTTTCCAAATTTTATACGGGGCATAGGGGACGTAGCCTCTAATGTTGAAGGGCAAGTTAAGGTTTTGTTTGGCCCTGTTGGATCTTCACACCCGAGGATTAAAACCTCGGCTATTGTGTTGAAGAATATTTTGGGTATGCACCCACAGAAACAGCTACCTGCTGCTGTGGTGAATTTGACATCGGGATTGGAACTGGCAGACCCCAAATTTGACACACCGGGACAAATCGACTTGTTGATTGGCTCTGATGTCCTCGGTGGAATTTTGATTGGTGGGAAACGAGTCTTGGTGCCAAATGGTTTGACTGCCATCCCGACCATATTTGGATTTGCTTTGATGGGCCCTGTACCTAGGGACCCCCCTCCACCCAAACTTGATAATTTGTTGGCTGTAGGCTCTGCTCTCTCTGATGCAGTTCAGAGGTTTTGGGAGGTAGAGGAGCCGCCTCAAGCTGCCCGTTTGAATCCAGAACATGAGGAGTGCCAGCTGTTCTTCCAGAACAACACTGGTCGACTCCGTTCTGGTCGGATTATTACGAGGCTACCCTTCCTGTCTGTTCGGCCTCCGCTTGGTGAGTCACGACCTTTAGCCGAAAAGAGATTGTTGGCTATGGAGCGTCGCATGGGTCGTGATCCAGAGCTCAGACAGAAGTACATTGAGTTCATGAGAGAATATGAACAATTGGGACACATGTCTGTGTCAAATTTGGATTGGCGTTCGGTGGAGCACTACTTTCTCCCGCATCATGCGGTATTGAAGCCATCAACTGGCAAGCTGCGCACAGTGTTTGATGGTTCTGCGCAGACTTCAATAGGCGTATCCTTGAACCAGTGCTTGCATTCTGGTCCCAAGTTGGTCAAGGACCTTTGTGACGTCATCACCAGCTTCCGACGACATCAGGTTGTCTTTGTGGCCGACATAAAAATGATGTTCAGGCAGACGATTATCCACCCTGATGACCGTCGCTTCCAGCTGATCCTTTGGAGAGAGAATCCTCGCGATCCCATGGTCGTCTACGACCTCAATACTAATACGTACGGGTTAAGGTCAAGCCCCTACTTGGCAATACGTTCTCTTTGGGAGCTCGCAGACCGCGAAGGCTTACGTTTCCCAAGAGCCTCCGCCAACTTGAAAAACGATATTTACGTCGATGACATTTGCTCGGGCGCCTCCACAGTGGACGAGGCGATCCTCCTGCGGGACGAATTGATAGGTATTTTGGCCTCCGCTGGTTATGAGTTGCGCAAATGGATTTCCAACTCACCAGCGCTTTTGGAAGGCTTGCCAGAGGATCATCAGCAAGATCCACATTTGTTTGAGATTGTTGACAACCCCGCCATGATGGCTGTTCTAGGCGTTCAGTACAGACCAGTCCAAGACATCTTTACTTATAACGTAGACTTGAAAATGCCTTGTTCTTGGAATAAACGTCTCGTGTTGTCTACTGTCGCCAGAATCTTTGATCCGAACGGTTGGATTTGTCCTATCATATTTTGGGCAAAATGCTTCTTGCAGAAGCTTTGGACAGCAGGATTGACCTGGGACGAACCTCTACACGGTACTCTTGTTGAGGAATGGACCTCTTTTGTATCCTCATTTCCTGCCGTCAACGAAATCTCCTTGCCTCGTCCCATCCTTCCTCCCGTGAAGTACAAGGCCACCCTTCACGGGTTTTGTGACGCCTCGGAACGTGGTCACGCGGTCGTGGTGTACTTGCGCACAGTCAGTGCCTCAGGTCAGGTGAGAGTCTCCCTGATCATGGCGAAGAGCAAGGTAGCACCCCTTCGGACATCTCTGACCATTCCGAAATTGGAGCTCTCGGGAGCAGCCCTACTTGTACGCTTGTTGAATCACGTGTCCAGTACATTGGGTAAAAGCATTTGCATTAATGGGACCTACGCCTGGACAGACAGCCAAATTGTACTTTGTTGGTTGAAGGCGTCTGTCCACACTTTGGAGGTATTTGTTGCTAATCGCGTTTCCCAAATCCAGAAATCCGAAGTCAAGCTTGTTTGGAGACACGTGCCAGGTGAGCTCAACCCCGCTGATTGTGCCTCGCGCGGATGCTTGACGCCTAGTTTGATAGGTCATTCGCTGTGGTGGGGTCCGGAATGGTTGAGTCGACCAGAAATTGATTGGCCTCGAACGCCAGTTTTGAATACTTCCAATTTGCCGGGTCTACGAACACTCGCTCTTGAGAAGGTAGAATGCGCCTTCGACCCCGATTTTTTGTTGAATCGTTACAGCTCCCTTGACAAGTTGTTAGGTGTTACTGCTTGGATAAAGCGTTTTGTTTTGAATTTTAGGCACCCACAACAGAAACGTCTGACACCGTTTATCTCACCACAGGAACGACAGGAGTCCCTCACCTTTTGGGTTCGTTCTGTGCAATTGGCGCATTTTGAGAAGGAGATTGCTATCCTTAAATCAGGGAGATCGAAATTGTCGGGAGCTGTCTCTAAATTGAACCCCTTTTTGGACGATACGGGTCTCTTGCGCGTTGGAGGGCGTCTCAAGAACGCCAACCTCCCTTACGGGGCACGTCACCCCCTTTTGTTACCTAAGGACGGTAATTTGGTACGCTTGTTGGTAACTGACCGTCACCTTAAAAATTCGCATGCTGGTTGTAATGCTTTGTTGGCCATTTTGCAACGCGAGTTTTGGATTTTGTCTGCCCGAAGAATTATTCGGAGTGTAGTCATTCGCTGCATCCCTTGCTATAAGCTCAAGGCTTCTACCATGCAGCCTTTGATGGGAGACTTACCGGCAGATCGCGTAACTGAGAGCAGGACGTTTGACGGTGTTGGCACGGACTTCGCTGGTCCCTTTTTGGTGAAAACGTCGACACTTCGAAACAGCAAGACTGTTAAGGCCTACTTGTGTGTTTTTGTTTGTCTCTCCACAAAGGCCGTACACTTAAAACTGGTCTCCTCGCTTACGACCGTTTTCCGTTCCGTTTCCTTGATCCGTTCTGACTGCGGCACTAACTTCAAGGGCACCTATAATTATTTGTATGATGTTGTTAATTTCCTTGAAACCAACAAAGCTGATATAGGTGATAGGCTTGCCCGACGTGGGATAAATTGGTTGTTTTCCCCACCAAATTGTCCACACTGGGGTGGTATATTTGAGGCCGTCGTAAAATCGGCCAAAACACACTTGCGCAGGACAATCGGTGAATCTGTCCTTACATTTGAAGAACTCGCAACTGTGTTTTGTAAGATCGAGGCCGTTTTGAACTCTCGGCCGTTGTGCCCGATCTCCTCAGATCCGAATGATTTGGAGGCCCTTACGCCGGGCCATTTTTTGATTGGTCGCCCACTTGTCGCCTTGCCTGAGTACCGCTACATTGATACGAGATCTGGTCGTCTCTCGCGCTTTGAATTGGTACGCCAGATTACTCAGAGCTTTTGGAAACGCTGGAATTTGGAATATTTGCACATACTCCAGCAACGCGTTAAGTGGACCGACAAGACCGATCCACCCAAGCTTGGTGACCTCGTTTTGATCAAGGAGGCTAACCTTCCGCCACTCAGATGGCGCAGGGGGCGCATCCTTCGTTTGGTAACTGGGGCTGATGGAGTTCCCCGATTTGCTGAGGTCTTGGTGTACGGTTCGATTCTGAGGAGAGCGGTTGCAACATTGTCACGTCTACCAACCGATTAGCGGACCGGTAGGCCGGTCCGGGGCGGGTGGATGTTTGAAATAGAATTAGTTTTTATTATAAGTCAAATCGATTAGATCGATTGAGTAACATTATGTTTAGTCTATTGAAAATTTCTGACAATGGTCACACTGAACTGTCACTTCCGTTGCCGCCTTGAAAAAATTAAGACGCCGTTTGCTGTCTCGCGTGCACACCTTTTTGCATTTCGTGTGAATTGTTTAATTGAACTAAATTGAGTAAACTCTCGTAAAACTGCCGCTTTTGATTTGTCCGGCACTGATTAGTCCGCAGTGTTGATCAATTTGTGATATTATATATATGGAACACTGGCATTTTGAGAAATTGTGAATTCTACTACCACTTGCATCGTGCATTGAAGACGCTGCATTGGAGTCTGGTAAAGTAAAGATAATTCACTTGCTAATATTGGCCAATTTTAGTCTTGTGTGTATCTAGCTTGCCTCCCGGACTCCACTCAAGAACATCACCAGGAGATATAAGGTAAAATTTTCATGTACCTACTTAATACTTGTATTCGCTGTGCAACGCAGTACATTTGTGTCTGAGATTTGTTGTGGCTGACAAGGGCTGATGAATAGAGTCACGCTTCCACAAATCTGCTGCAATTAATCCCAGCTCCTTCTAGCCAAATTCTAGACATGTCCTACGTGCAAAAAAGACCACTTTATGTTTGTTTGCGAAGATTTTCGTAAGTTAACAGTAGAAAATCGTTTGTTAAAGGTAAAGGAGCTTAAGTTATGTTTTAATTGTTTACGTTCTGGCCATTCTAGTAAACAGTGTAAATTGTCGCATTGTAAATACTGTAAACGTAGGTATAATACCCTTTTACATGTAGATCAACCTAACTCAAGCAACTTCCAAGACCCTTTGCCTAGTATTGCTTTACCTAGCTTACCTACTGACGTTGTTGGAGGTGCACAATTTCAAAACAGCACGTCTGAAAACGTCGCCTTGTCGGGTGACACTACAGAAAACTCTACCCGTTCTATTTTGCTTTCCACAGCTCTGGTGACAGTGGTCAACAGCCGAGGTGAGAAGCTCGACGCCAGGATTCTGCTGGATAACGGTAGCACAGCCAATTTTATTACTGAAACACTGTGTCACAAGCTAGGGTTGTCCAGACGTAATGCTAACTCCACTATATCAGGTATAAACAATCAGATGTCTAATAGCACACAGTCTTGTATGTTTACAATTCAGTCCCGTAATGGTGCCTATAAGGAGAATATCAGTTGTATTATACTGCCTGAGATAACTAGGAATTTGCCGTCATGTATGGTGGACATTAGCAACATCAACATTCCAACAGATATTCAACTGGCTGACCCCTCATTCCACACTCCGTCAGTTATTGATATTCTTGTCGGCGCTGAAGTCTTTTGGAATGTGTTAGGTACCTCATCGATCAACTTAGGTAAGAATAAACCCAATCTTCACGCCACAAGATTCGGGTGGATAGTGTCGGGCCCAGTCCCAGTTGTTTCGTCATCTAAAAAACAATCATACTATTGCAATGTGTCGATGGATGAATTAAGCAGTAATATAAACAGGTCTTGAGAACTAGATTCTGTGTCATCAATACATTCTATGTCTCGAGAAGAACGCGCATGTGAAGAAAGTTTTCGTCAAAACAATATTCGTGATGAACAGGGTCGTTTTGTTGTAACAATTCCATTAAAAAACAATTCTAACGTTTTAGGTGAGTCATATGAAATGGCTAAGCGTCGATTTTTGTCTCTGGAGCGCCATTTCCTGCGTGATCCCAGTTTCAAAGAAAAATATGTTGCCTTCATGGAGGAGTACGAGCGTCTTGGCCACATGACAGAAAATCAAACGTCTATGAAGCCTCACACAGGTGATAATGTTGAGTATTTCTTGCCTCACCATGGGGTTATAAAGGAGTCTAGCTCAACGCCACTTCGGACGGTCTTCGATGCCTCAGCGGCTACCTCGTCTGGAATATCGTTCAATGATATTCAGATGGTAGGTCCAACTGTCCAGGAGGATCTATTTTCAATTTTGTTACGATTTCGGCAACACAAATATGTCGTTTCTGGTGATATAGCAAGGATGTATCGTGCTGTTACTGTCACATCGTCACAACGTGATCTACAGCAAATTATATTCAGGACTGATCCCAATTTACCACTGAAAACGTACAGGCTCAATACTTTAAGTTATGGGGAAGCAGCCGCACCATATTTGGCGACAAAATGTTTGGTTAGTTTGGCTAAAGTTGCTACTAGTAAAAACGTCAGGTCTTCAATTGAACGCGATTTCTTCGTTGACGATTATCTTGCTGGTGGAAATTTAGTATCCGACGTCGTAGAGATGGTCAAAGAGGTAATTTCTGTTTTGTCATCAGCTAATTTTCATTTAAGAAAATGGAAGTCTAATAATTCGTCAATTTTAAACCAAATTACAAATTCTTCAGAGGTTTCGGGTGGCCTAAACTTAGCTGATGATAGGAATCTGGCATCGAAAACTTTAGGCTTACTTTGGATGTGTGAAGCAGATTATTTATCATTTTCTATTCACACTGATGCAGGTAAACAGGTTACTAAACGTCAAGTGTTATCAGTCATAAGTCAAATATATGATCCATTAGGTTTGGTAGGTCCATGTGTAGTTGAGGCAAAAATTCTAATGCAGCAATTATGGTTAGCCAAGTGTGATTGAGATGAGCAGGTCCCAGAGTCCATTTGTAATAGCTGGTACGATTTTATAAACACTCTTCCAAGTTTAAATAATTTAAAAATTCCCCGATGGGTTGTGTGTGACAATGCTATATTGCATGAGATTCATGTTTTTACAGATGCATCAGAGAAAGCGTTTGGCTGTTGTGTGTATCTCCGATCAGTAAACGAGCAAGGGGTAGTTCAGGTACAACTTTATGCGTCTAAAAATCGTGTAGCACCAATAAAGCCCACCACCATTCCTCGTCTGGAGCTTTGTGGGGCGTTGCTAGGTGCGAGACTGTGTGCTAAAGTACTGAGTTCGATAACTCTGCCCATTACCAAATGCCAATTTTGGTGTGACTCAACAATAGTGTTGGGTTGGTTGTCAATGTCACCGACTCAATTAAAACCTTTCGTGCGTAATCGTGTCAATGAGATTCAGGAGAACACAGCAGGGCACACGTGGAGTTACGTTCCGTCTAAGGACAATCCGGCGGATCTTGTTTCTAGAGGGCTGAAGGCTGACCTTATCAGCAAGTGTTCTTTATGGTGGTCAGGGCCTCACTTTTTGTTAAATCATGAAAAAGACTGGCCAGTCATGCCTAATAGAAGTGTGATACAAGATCTACCAGAAGTCGTTACATCAAACTTCACTGATCACTCGTTTCTCACACATTCACAAAATCATGTACTTTCGTCTCTCACAAATAAATCAATCATTCATTTATTAATTCATAAACATTCAAACTTAAATCGTTTACAAAGAACAGTGGCATATATACATAGATTCATACACAATTCAAAGAATCCTAATTCTAAAGTAACAGGTCCTCTTTCTATTAAAGAACTTAAAGATGCCTTATCTATATTGATACGTGCAGCTCAAACTGAAATGTTTGCAGATGAGTACGCGATACTTCGATCAGGGAAGTCATTGCCGCGCAGGAACAGACTTATTTCTTTAACCCCTTTTTTAGATAATGATAACATTATTCGTGTATGTGGCAGGCTGGACAACTCACCATATGAATACGAGGTTAGGCATCCAGTTTTGCTATGCGGCAAGCACCACTTTACAAAATTGATATTTCAAATGCAACATAGAATCTTACTTCATGCTGGCCCTCAGTTATTGTTAGGAAATGTACGTCAAACATATTGGCCTCTTGGCGGTAGAAATCTATCTAAGTCGGTAGTAAGAAAATGCATAGAATGTTTTAGGTATAAGGCTCAAAATGTGCAACCAGTTATGGGGCAGTTGCCCTCTAAAAGAACTCACTTGGAGTTCCCATTCATAAATTGTAGTGTCGATTATGCCGGGCCAATATTGATAGCAGATCGAAAGGGGCGAGGGTGCAAACTTTTAAAGGCGTATATATGCATCTTTGTTTGCCTAGCAGTCAAGGCTGTCCATATCGAGCTCGTTACAGATCTCACTAAAGAGGGCTATTTGGCAGCTTTAAAACGTTTTGTTGCTCGTCGAGGCAAACCCAAGAGCATCTTATCTGATAATGGCACAAATTTTGTCGGCACTTGTAATGAATTACATAAGTTTTTACAAGAATCTAATATTAATTACGAAGTTTCACAGGAAGGCATTGAATTTAATTTCGCCCCACCATACTCACCACATTTCAACGGCATTGCCGAGGCTGCCGTTCGCTCCACAAAACATCACTTGAAAAGATTACTAGGACTAACACACTTCACATACGAAGAACTGATCACATGCTTAACTCAAATTGAAGCTGTACTTAATTCACGTCCTATAACCCCACTTTCCTCTGATCCATTAGACTTCAATGCTCTCACTCCTTCCCATTACTTAATTGGACGATCGCTTATGGCTGTTCCGCATCCACAGGTGACTGAAACCAGCATCGGTCGCTTGGAGCGCTACCACAGAGTGGAGCACATAAAACAACACTTTTGGAAGCGATTTCACCTAGAATGTTTCTCTTCTCCAGCAAAAAACCAAGTGGTCTACCTCAACAGGAGAACTATCAGACGTCGTTCGGTCGCGGAGTGAGTCGCGTGTCGCAGCCCGTGCGTCGCCGAAAGCCGTTGAGACCGTGCCCTCCGCGCTCCACCGTCCCCCCACCAGGGGCACCAACATAAGTTGAAGAATTCAATAATTAATCTAGAGGAAGAGGACAAATATTATTAAATGACCGTAGTAGCGTCCCCTTCTTCGTCTTCAGCTCGACCACGCGTGTAGTTCCGTCGCTTCACTTTAAGAGAGTTTTTAAGTCTTGGTTTTGGCGTTCCGATGTGTAATATGTATTTATTTACAAATAAAAAAGTATATAATTATGTATGTTTATCTTGGACTGCCTCCGTGGTCCAGTGGATAGCGTATGCGACTGCTGATCGGAGGCCTCGGGTTCGATTCCCGGGTCGGGCAAAAGTGATACTGGGTTTTTCCGAATACTCAGTAGCAGCCCGGAGTCTGGTCATGTGCCCGGTAACGGCAATAGGCTCGCCCTCTATTACGTGGGACCTAAATATTCATTGCGAAATGGGGGTGTAATATTTACACCTCTGCCTACCCCTAGTAAACAGGCAACAAACATCCCTACAGGCAAAAAAAATGTTTATCCATTGTCTAGTACCGATAGTACAACCAAAATTATTGCGAATTCTACGTTGTATTGCAACGTAATACTCCACGTATTGCGTTATAATATCTCGCAGGCGCTTAACGCCAGCTTAGCCGCAGAGCGTTCGCAATATTACCAAATATGGTAATGTTCAGAAGCCACAGTCAGTTAGTGACTCATAGGCCTATATCTATATAAGATGGGTGCGCGATCTAAGTCGGCCACTTGCCCTACACACCGTCTTCCTGATGGTTGTAGTGACTACAAAGTACTATTCTACTTCTCAGTGTACTGTCCCGCTGGGGGTAAGCATATTCTAGTCGTCTGTGTGCCTATATGTTCTGTCTGTAGTATCTGTGTCTCCTAAGCATAACAGCCGACCTAGGGATGGCCTGTTCCTGACCGGTTGTTGTGTATTCTCTACGCTGTTTCCAGTTCTCTCTACGGGCTGACGTTCACCCCACGAGCTGTATTCTTCCTACGGGCCACGATTCACCCTACATGCTACGAGCCACAACCTGCTGGCGCCGTGCCGCTACAAGCCGGCCGCCACCCAAGCCTCCGTTCCTGCCTACGAGCTCCTACAGCCAGGCCACGGACGCCTGAGCCTAACTGCTCGGCCCACATCGGCTGCACCGCCTGAGAACCCGCTCAGCCTGAACCTCGACCACCGGGCTGCCTGCGCAGCGCACCTTGGCCAGCTCATCGGCGACCCTACAAGCAGCTACCCTGCGAGCGCCGGAGAGCAGCAGGAGTCTACACTCCAGCCCTCAGGCCAGTGCTTACCTAGTTCGGTCATACTGTATGTAAGCGGTAGTGCGACATAATAAAGAACCTGTTCAGCCTAGCAGTGTTTCTCTTGAACCCCGACATCCTACCTGAGATCCTCCGTCTCATCATTCCTGTCCATCCAAAGGTTGCCTGGAAGAGATTGCACTTAGCGATAAGGCCGCCGATTGTGCATTACTCGTAGTTTTAAAGCCTATACCGTAAACATTTATTTTAGTGTGCAATAAAGTGTAATCTTATCTTATCTTACAACCTCTGCATATTTTGTGTTGTGTAAATATGTTAGAATATGAATTAAATGAAACATTAATAAACCGTCTTCCTAGAAACAAGTCTAAAATCACCAATATGATAACGTCTTTAGTGCATCCCTCTCCCACTTTCCGAGGTGAAGGAGATGCCGTGATTTGATACGTTATCTTAATATATAAAATCCTTGCGTTACTGACTGACTGACAGACACGCTACAGCCGAAACGATGTAAATTAAAAAAAAAATGCAGGCGTAGCTGCTGGCGTCCCCTAGTCTGTTATAATCTGACTCCTGATCTAAATAATCGAATCTAAGTCGCGTATCATCCCCGCTACAGAGCTCCATAATATTTTTATAACGGGGCTGTAAAATCTTAAGAGTTGTCAACAAGCTATAAAAACATTAAAGATCGTAGATGACACTTTTACAATTTCTTCCAAACGAAAAAAGTTTTTCAATATGCGTAACATTATTCATAGAATTATATTTTATACAATAAATATCCATTAAAACATAAGTAATCATCAATCCTATTCCTACTATTTGCATTTAATATCACATGTACAAACATTTGCATGCAAATTTTTGCCCTCTATCCCCTCACTAGAAATCTAATAACAGAATTATTGTTTAACCAGGGTTTGGCCTAAACATGCCTTAAGGTAGACTGTTTACTTAGGTATTTCGAAATAACATAACTCACCTCCACAGATTTACTATGAGTTCTCGATGATCACGCAATTCTCTCGCAATTTTCACTTTGAGATAGAATGATGACCGGCTTGTATACGTAGCATTCGAGGTGGCTGAATGAAGAGGCAAGATTAAAAATAGATAATTTGCTAGCACTGTAGGGATGAAATTGTCATAAAAAAATTGGAATTTTGGCAATAGGCTCGCCCCCTATTACGTGGGACCTAAAAATTCATGGCAAAATGTGGGTGTAATATCCTCTGCCTACCCCTTCGGAGATACAAGCGTGAGTCTGTAAATAAAAATTTGGGATTATTAACTAACATCCTATTTTGGTATCTAAATATTTAATGTTGAAAATAAAATGTCCCGTAAACGATTCATTTTGAATTAATAATATACGACAAATATAAAATCAGAATCTTATCATATATGGTTTTCATTTACCCCAAAATTGTATTATAATATAGGTCAGCAAAATATCTAAGCACTACATTTGAAGCGGCTAGGTTTGCGTCCGTGGTTTACAGCCGGATTTACAATTTAGATTAAAGGTCATTGCGATGCAGATTATCAAATTAGCACGGCACACTAAAAAGGTGCCGTGCTAATCTGATAATTACCGTGTCCAGGCAATTTAATTGCAAATTTGTTTGAAATTGGTCTCGATACTTTTGTTTTAAACTGGTGGTAAAATTCTGGTGTTAATTAAATTATTTTAATGGAACATCACATAAAACTTTAATTATGAGTCTATGAAAAGTATTATTAAAACTTTTCTTATATCATAGGCGGCGAACGAGCATACGGATTGACTGATGGTAAGCGATTACCACCGCCCGCGGACACAAGCAACACCAGAGGAGGCACAACTGCATTACCGCCCTTTTGGCCCTTTGGGTAAGGAAAAGGGATAGGGGGAGGAATGGAATGACGGAGACGGTACTCACCGAACGAAATGCAACAGTTTCTTTACGAAAATTTTCTGTGAGAGGGCAGTACTTTCCCGGCCAAGCCGGCTGAGCATAAATGTAAAATCTGCAAAGCCCTACTACCATGTGAGCCTGGAAAATCATCTAAAGATATTCATATTATATTGTCATCTGTACCAAAATCAGTCTGGGTCTGTTTCTATAATATGTATGTATTTACAAAAATGTATATATGAGAATTAAACTCAAACGAAGCGTTAATTTAAGCAAATTCCAGCATGACATACTTTGCCTATGTACATCTTTCATGCGTATCTAGGCTCTTCAAATAAGTTGACATACAATATGCAATCCACAGTGTTATCCGCAGCAAATATCGTATTGCTGCCGGAGTACAGGTGATGTGTACGATCGGTGCCGACAAATAGGCTTTGATCTACCTGTTCGCCTTTGGATTCACCTGTTCTCAGAAGTGGCAAAAATATGGAAATGTGCTTTACCTCCTGACTGCCATGGGCATATTGGGACAATTATTATGACACAGCAAAATATATACGTAGTGAGCCAGTTACATTTGCTTGGTTACATATATTTTGTTCCGCTGGCAGTCTTAAATAAAATTACATGCTTAGACAATTATTTATAAAATATTTTAAGATTAATCTAATATTATCTGACGTAAAATTTTACACACATGCAATTATTTGGAGTGTATTAAAGGGCGAACAATGAAAATAATAAAGCACCTGTGCACCAAGTAAATTATTCCAAAGTACGTTGAGAAATGTGGCGATGTTGTGTAATCTTTTAGTTTTCTTTGTGTTTTGTCTGAATAGCTCCAAATACGAAAATATTTTTATACAAGATGCAATCAAGAATATTGTCACATAAAATAATTATGTATTTTGATTTGTTTACAGTTCTAGAGACTATTTTGTATTTACAAACTCACAGATGTGAGGATTTTCTTTTTAATTACATTGACAGGTGATATTAAAGTGACACAAAACAATGGTATGGTCTTAAATTATTTTGTATGAGGTTAAATCATATATTTGGCTTATACGTATATGAGATAAAACAATATCTGCGAGTCAGTAATCTTGTACGAAAACTTTCAGAGCGTATAAAGAATACCTATGTTATTAAAATATGTTCTGTTGGTAGTACCCGCAAATATTTAGTACTGAATGTATGTTATTAACTACCACATGTCGTTGTAATAGTGGGTTTTTGTACGGTAAATGTTAGTCTTGTCAATATAGGCTTTTACGTTTACTTTTTGACGGTCTTTATAAGTGTAAAGGTATCGCGAAGTAACTTATTAATTGTTAGTGAGTGTAACAAGAATACTTAATCAGACCTGCAGTTTGACCGGCCTGGTGACAAAGGTGTCAGTGGCAGATCCGATCAACTGCAGGGCAGACTATTTAATGTCATAGATTTGATGATTTTGCACTCAAAATATTACAGTCTACCCATATATTATTACATGTACTAAAACTAAGCAGTCTTTTAGTTTGTCTTTGCAATGGCCTTTAAAGTGAATTACCTAGTAAATAAATGTAACGTAACTGAAAAAATAATAAATCTCTAGGGTCAAGGTCAAAAAAATAACTTATTCTAGTATTAGTTGATAAGTTGTGGTCCAATAAAATAAAATACAAAGTAGCGGTTATACTCGTAGTTTTATTATTTCATCGCTTAGACTTTTTATTAAGCACTCTGATTTGATAATCCAATTTGTATCCATTTCTCTTTGCATGTTTATTTAGTTTCATAGTGATGGCTTTTATTTTTGTGAATATTTCTTGCTGTGTAAGATTTCGCACGACCTTCGATTCATGCCGAGGCGCAGGTCTGTACTGATTCTTCTCTCGCAGTGCCTTCTTAATGTATGCTGGCATTACTGTAAAGAAAAATATATAACTGAGCCACATACATTTCGTTAAATAAAATGATTTGTGTAGAACTCGGGGCTCGTCAATCATCGATCTCATGGCCAACGTAGAGTTGCGCTGTCAGGTAACTTAACCGTAGCTTAGTGGGCAAAAATTTAATAAGTGCGAGTCGAACTCACTCATGAAAGGTTCCGTAGTAGAAGTTTCCACTTAAAACCATAGTACCATACCCATTATTTTCACCCAACCAAATGCCACTAACTTTTTTCGCCACCGAACTAATAACTTCGTTTTTCATAGACTTTGTATAAACGACATACTTATTTATATTCTTTCATGTTAGTTCCATATTCAATGGTTAATTTTCAATTGCTTTTATTTTTTTATAAAATCGGAAAGCGGTTCAGAGAAAACAGCTACCTACCAATTTTCAAATTTGTAGTCTCGATAGTTGCAGAACAAAATGTGACATACAGGATAGACAGACAGACATGGTTAATTTATAAGAGTGTAAAAACTATTATGCATCACGCCCGTATCCCAGAAGGGTTAGGCAGAGGTGTTATATTACACACACATTTCGCCATGAATTTTTATGTCCCACGTAATAGGGGGCGAGCCTATTGCTGTTACCGGGCACATCACCAGATTCCGAGCTGCTACTGAGAATTCGGAAAATCCCAGTAATATTTTTGCCCGACGCGGGAATCGAACCCGGGACCTCCGATCAGTAGTCGCATACGCTATCCACTGGAGGTCTTCATAACAATTACCAATTTAAATCTATCACCAGTTAATGCATCCCAATAATTATTTTATAGGTATTAAGGTGCTTCTAAACGGGCAACATTTTTCCGCAATATGTGGCTGCAACACAGTGGCTGGCAACATTGCTAGCTATCCCGGCCAGACTATGCAATATTGCTGTAATATCCTGGCCATATAGCCAAACATTTTTAGTGTAGCCACATGTGGCCGGCATTGTTTTGAGGGGTTGCCGGACGATCGCTGAGCTGTCGATATTCTGCAATATTGCCCGGCTAGTTTCTATTGTTGTTTCAGTCGCACTCTATAGGTATGACATAGTATATCCTTTTCTACGCGACATGAAGTTTGCTTCGAATGACGTCGTGATTATGGCTATATTCATTTGGTTATGTTGTCATCACACGTCGTGTTGACGTTGATGTTGTAGTATTTTGTAACTTCGTCGGCCATTGTTGCTCAATTGTGTATCCCGTTTAGAAGTCTACATAACCGGCCATACTGTATCAGACATATTTCAGCAAATTGCCCAGCCATTACTTGCTCAGCCATTGATTGCAAAAAAATATTTTTGTGATGGCTGAGCAATTAATTGCTAATAATGCAGCCATGAATGGCCGAAAAATATGGCCCGTTTAGAAGCCCCTTTATTCAAATAACTAGAGCCACCAAAACGTACAAACGATTTGAATATTTGACGTAATCACAATTTTTTTATAGTTTAATTATATTCATAAATCAATAATCTAAATTAACGTGGGATAATTATGTATTGCGTACACGGGGCAACTGGATTCAATAATTTTATTATAACCGCATGTATTCAACTAATACCGTCTAACTAATTGCAAGGATAGCGCAGTATTTTAAACGGTCGCCTTGCCGGCGCACTGCACAGAGCGTTGTGGATTCGTTCCTCACACGGGACAGCATGTTGCGTGATCTACAAATTGTTGTTACGAGTCTTGGTATTCCTTGTGTCCTTTGAATGGATGCATCTTAAGTTAAACCGTGATACTTCAAAGAAAATAAAAAAATCCTACTTAGTTACTTGCTGATGCATAGGGTTCCCACCAAGAACTTAGGGTACCAAGCCAACCTCACCTGCAAGTGGTGCACCTGCCGGTCAACGGACGAGGCTCTGGCGAACAAAATATCCCGATAAGCGGCAATAGGCTCGCCACCTATTACGTGGGATCAAAACACTGGCGAAAAGTGGGCGTTTAATATATATGTATGTATGTATGTAGTTACTTGAGTTACGGAGGATAATGTCCTTAACCTTTCCATAGTGAGAAGAGGGCCCCTACTGAATGCGTCAGGGCTAGCGTTATAATAAAATTATTAGTATTGAAATACGTATCATGCAAGTGACTCCAACTATTGTGAGTACACGATATAAGTCGCAATATATACAGACGCCTAGAAGCGATAATGTTACTAGTTTCGCGTGACGTAATCGCATTTGATTCTCAAACATCGGTTTCGCGTATGTTGTGCGTATGTACAAGTGAGATGATATGTCAAAGTTGCAAGATAACAAAACTTAGGAGAAATTTCGAATTATAAATGGCATACCTACATATATATTAGTTTCAAAACATTTTACTTTTAAGCATACGTATCTAGTATTGACACTTTACATTCATAACCTAATAAGATAACAGCATATTTTTATCAAATTAATATAATACTATTCTTGGATTTAACTAAAAATATATATATAATATAATTTAGTACCCAATACATTTATAAAGCCGTGTGGTCGACGGCATAGAATTCAAGTGTCACCACCCCCTATCTTCCCGTGGGTGTCGTAAGAAGCGACTAAGGAATTACACGATGCAAATACCATCTTTGCGTAGAGACGGAAAACTCGACATCAAACCCTATACGACTGCCTCGTTGGTCTCGCGGCATAAATGTGCGCGTGGGATCGGGAGGTCCCGGGTTCGATTACTTGGTCGGGCAGTGTTATTGGGTTTTTCTGTCACGAAATTCTCAGTAGCAGCACGGAGTCTGGAAATGTGGCCGGTACGGCAATAGGCTCGCCCCCTATTACGTGGGACTAAAGTATATCTGGCGAAAAGTCGGTGTAGAAATACACCTCTGCCTACCTCTTCGGGGTTATAGGCGTGAGACTATGTATGTATGTACATTTATAAAATGTCATTATTTTAATGAATGGGCTATGTATTGACTCTATGCATTTATATAGAGAATGTAATAATTCTCGTTGGTTGAGTTCAGTTCTTTAAATATCAACACGGTTTTCTAACAATATTTCGACGTTCAGACTTCAACAAACTGGAATATAGTGTTCATGTAGTTGGCCCAGCTGCACCATCGCACATACCATAAAATAAACGCTCCGTTGCCCTCACACAGCGACATGAAAGCCCAGTCCATGTCATATATTTTTGACAGTAACAACATAGTTGTCATTCACAAAAACATCAAACTCACCACCGTCCCCCAAATCATAGCTAGACATAGACATAGACCAAACCGCAATCGTAGTTAACACCAAACATATTTGAAGCAGCATTGTTCGAACGTCAGAAGCGAGTCGGTGCCACACTTGATGTCGTGGCTTAAGAAGTTATACGTATCGTTCTACTAACTTTGTACAATCTAGTTACAAAGGGTTTATCGCTGAATGAAGTATAAACGGCATGTGTAAGGCAACCCAATGTGATCTTGCACGGCGAAGTAGTATTTTTTGTACCACATCGCCACTTCTCCTATAGCAAATTGTGTCACCAAGAATACCACGTCGAGAATAATTATATTCTATAATTATTTTGCTCTGACAGTTTTGTCTCTATTATGTTGCTATCGTTGAAGATATTTTTCAGATCATTATTATGATATGAAACCGGCATATCTGGGAATACCATGTGCTTTTATGGTTTTTAGTATAAACTAGGTCCGGTCACCTCCGGTGACCGGACCTAGTAAACTTTTATCTCTAGTCAAGAGACTATTTCTGTCAAAAGTGATAAATATATATTTTATACATTTCCGTTAAAAAGTCAGCAATTAAAGTCTTTATGCAGTTTTGAAGCGTACAGCACCGGCAATAGATGCTTTTTAGCAGCTTTTACATACATGTTTTAACTCCCTTTTAAAGCTATAGACGGCAAATGCGTTGTAAAATGAACTCTTATAAAACCTAGAGTGGCTTTTGGTTCAGTTTCTGCCACCCCTAGTGATATTTACATCTATGGGCAGTTACGGAAGCAATAGTAGAACTTAAAACCACTTTCTAAACCCCAAAAGCGTTTTTGTACAGCTACAAGTTGCAAAATCGGCTGCTATTTCCACTAGTGTGCTAGTTGGGTAGTGATATCTATCAAGCATTAAACATTTTTTCTAAATATAAGACACTGGATGTCGCCAGGGACTTCGCCCGCGTCAATTATACATATTATAAACCTTCCTCTTGAAGTATTCTATCTATTAAAAAACCGCATTAAAATCCGTTGCGTAGTTTTTAAAATTTAAGCATACATAGGGACAGACAGACAGAAGACAGACTTTGTTTTATGCTATGTAGTGATAATGGTTTCATCCAGTTATTTTGATGCTTAATTTTTCTCTAAATTAAGTTTATTATATAGCTATCAATACACTTCACGCTTCTTTATAAGAACTGTTCTATCTAAAACCCATACAGCGTCTTTTTCAAACTTCAACAAACTGCAGTACATTGTTAGTTTGATACATAGTAAGTTACTTTCTTCACAGTAACTAGTTTATAGCTGTACTTAGCTTCGATAAATTTCATTTTAATTGATAAAGTGCCTGCATGAGCCTCGGTACCTAATATATTTTTCTTGTACCCCATCGGCATTGCACTTCGCTTATGAAATAGTGAAGTATGATCGTTCGCTGGTATTGAGTATCGGCTATGTTTGATACTTTATTAAACCTTAAATGTTGATTTTACGTTAGTAATATTTTTTTGTCACGGTTTACAATCTGGGGTATTTATTTGAATTTTAATCTTGTTTATATGGTATTTTCTTAAGTTTACGCGGATGTTATTCCATCGCTATATATTGGTTTTACAGATATTACATTGAAAGTGAATTGTCCAGAAACTACATTTTATATTACTTACTTTGCCAACATATGAGTTTATTTAAAGAAACCGTCTGTCGTGACTACGGGCCTTTTAATAATATTGTGTCTGAGGCCTGATTACCTCAAGATGATTTCGTTCATCGCTAAGCATGCGATGATAAAAATAATTTATGTACGAAACGTCAGTAGGGCGCTTCGTGGGTTTCAAACCAATACCCTCTGTATAGTTGTTGTGTTGTGTAGTTTATTGGTTCAAACTATACACTGATTACTTAACACGAGAGTGCACGCACCCATTAATACTCCTTGAGTGCTCGCGCGGGCTACAGGTGTAGCCCATTTGTAGATCAATTAATTGTATGAAGAAGCAAACAAATTTATTAAACTCATTGTTTAATTTATAGATTTCTTTATTATAATCAGAAAAGAACAAACAATTTATCAAAACATGTCTTTTTAATTATAATATCAAACATAAACTAAACTACTTAAAAATCATCACTATTTGGCAGACTTGAGATGCCATAGTCTTATTTTAATTTAGGAACGAAATATTTACCTTAAAGTTTATCACTAGCAATGGTATTAACCACATAATTAAATAATGTGCAATAGACTGTTCTATTGGCGAGCAATCAGGACACACACCTTCCTGATGTTCACTAAAAATGCGCCTCATACATTTGCTGCATTGCTTGCATGTGCTGCAGAATAAATACCAACCAACTCCTCCCCGACTAGGCATATTTTGTTGCTAGGGATGTTCTTTTAGTCCTGTAATAGCCTGCCTTTCAGTTTGATAATTCTTGGTTCCTAAATTTTGCTGGGAAATTTCACGCTCAATTGGGACACGATCTTGCTAGATAGAATTCAACTTTTTAGAAATATTGACGTCAGATCACATTTATTTGTAGATTATTCATTTGTTATCTTAATATATAAAATCCTTGCGTTACTGACTGACTGACAGACACGCTACAGCCGAAACTATTGGGCGCAGGAAGCTGAAATTTGGCATGTATGTTCCTTGGGAACCGTAGGGATGCACTAAGAAGGGATTTCCCGAAATTCCCACGAGATCGGCCAAACGGGTAAATTAAAAAAAAATGCAGGCGTAGCTGCTGGCGTCCTCTAGTATTATTATAAGACCGTTTATACCTGCCATGTTACTAGCCGACCGTTAATACGCCATAATAATACAACAAAAATACGAAATTTACCACTTGTGCACTAGGCACTTATTTTCCATCAACGCACGCGGTGTAGCCCACTCAAGTTCTAGGAAGATTTTTGGGCATGTCCTTATGCCGATGTAATAGGCATTCTACTATTAGGAGCGGGGACAACCAATCGAAGAAAACACAAGACGATTGCGCTTTGGCATACCTAGTTCTGACAATGTATGACAATATTACACCCTGGGTTACATATGTAGCCCATGCGTGTACTCTAGTGTTAAAACAAAATTAATATGTAATATATAGGCGTCAATCTCTGCACAGGAGACAATTGTAGGAGTATGTCTTTTGATGAATGCATTTCATAAAGGTTGTCCATGTTTGTTCAGCATAGATACATATATTAAAACGCGTTCCTGCGCCAACGCAAAAACCAGAAATACAAAGTTACATAAACATTCGTGTACGGAAACACAAAGAAAGAGTTTTGCAGTGCAGATCGGATTTCACAAAACAGATGAAAACAACCGTTCGGTGAACGTTGAAGAAGTTAGTGTTGTAGTGTTGTCCTCTCTTGGATTACGTTATCCCGGACCCGGGATATCCCGGGATTTAATGAATGCTTCTGCGAACCAGTAGCACGGTTATCAATCTTTATGAATGCTTGTTTCTTTGTTAACTGCTTTTCTGAGTATTATTGTTAAACTGTCGCGTTGTCAACACAGAAAAAAGCTTTCAGTTAATTAAAAATACTTTTGAAAAGGAGTATTTACTGATTAGTATTTGTAGTTTGATATGCTAGCTATATAAAAGTAAAAAGTAAGCACCATACTTTCACACGAGTATACTCAATTTTAAAAAGTTGAGCGCATATGAAAAACTCAACAAATAAAAATAGACATATCGTCAACCAAAAACAAGTAGGTATTATATAAAATGACCTCAGCGATCAAATTCAAAACTGTTATTAACACACGTCAACTGGTAAAAATAAAACATTTATAATAAGATGTACCCTTTAACTGAAAGGTATTTTTTCGAGTATTTCGAAAGCTTAAATTAAGAAAATTCTAAATATTAAGCCTTCTTTCAGATGTAAGCCATTATTGTTTGGTAACACATTATTTTCCTTCCATAATTTAATATAAAATCTCGACGAGTTCTCTTTCTCTTAGAAACATGAATACAAAAATTAAATTTTAGAAGACTTAGGAAAACGTGAATTGCCTTTATAAGCCGAGTGTATTTGACAGATTAATAATATTCTATTCAGTTCACCAATGGATTTGCTTATAATAACTACGTACCATTTCAAAGGTTTATGTTTCAACACAACGAACATACATAGGCAATTCACGTTTTCCTCCTTTTGTTTGTTCTATGGGTTGTTTATGTACATTGGAAAAACATATATTCCTCATTCTTTGTGTTATATTTCAAAGCCTTATGTTTGACCAAATAATTAGGTATTGCAATACCTAAAATAGTAAACAAAGGTAACAAATGTCAACTCGGATCAGATCAGTTCGTTTGGAAGCACTCTTTTGAAATACTATAATATTATACGGTGTCTCCAGTCATCCAACATTTAGTTAACATTTCAAAAATGTTGTACTTATTGGATAGCAGACAATATTCTAAATTATGTCAGTATTTTTCGTGACGTACCACGCACGACAAGAATTTCAGTTCAATAATAATAAATATCGCATGACGTAGGTGTAATAATTATTGTATTAAAGTTAAATCATTTTAATATTCTAAACAATTTTTTTTATAAGTTCGTATTCAATTCTGAGCCGATTGCCAAAGTTGCTACTTACTAACGATTAAATATTTCTTTAATCTTTTTATTTACCAACAAGAATTTGCAAATACAATGGTAAGTAATATAACTAGAAAGTCTTCTAAAATTTAATTTTTGTATTCATGTTTCTAAGAGAAAGAGAACTCGTCGAGATTTTATATTAAATTATGGAAGGAAAATAATGTGCTACCAAACAATAATGGCTTACATCTCTGTCTCTGAAAGAAGGCTTAATATTTAGAATTTTCTTAATTTAAGCTTTCGGAATACTTGAAAAAATACCTTTCAGTTAAAGGGTAAATCTTATTATATTTATTTTTACCAGTTGACGTGTGTTAATAACAGTTTTGAATTTGATCGCTGAGGTCATTTTATATAATACCTACTTGTTTTTGGTTGACGATATGTCTATTTTTATTTGTTAAGTTTTTCATATGCGCTCAACTTTTTAAAATTGAGTATACTTGTGTGAAAGTATGATGCTTACTTTATACTTTTATATAGCTAGCATATCAAACTACAAATACTAATCAGTAAATACTCCTTTTCAAAAGTATTTTTAATTAACTGAAAGCTTTTCTCTGTGTTGACAACGCGACAGTTTAACAATAATACTCAGAAAAGCAGTTAACAAAGAAACAAGCATTCATAAAGATTGATTACCGTGCTACTGGTTCGCAGAAGCATTCATTAAATCCCGGGATATCCCGGGCCCGGGATAACGTAATCCAAGAGAGGACAACACTACAACACTAACTTCTTCAACGTTCACCGAACGGTTATTTTCATCTGTTTTGTGAAATCCGATCTGCACTGCAAAACTCTTTCTTTGTGTTTCCGTACACGAATGTTTATGTAACTTTGTATTTCTGGTTTTTGCGTTGTGCTTGTTTTAATATATGTATATATGCTGAACAAACATGGACAACCTTTATGAAATGCATTCATCAAAAGACATAGTCCTACAATTGTCTCCTGTGCAGAGATTGACGCCTATATATTACATATTAATTTTGTTTTAACACTAGAGTACACGCATGGGCTACATATGTAACCCAGGGTGTAATATTGTCATACATTGTCAGAACTAGGTATGCCACAGCGCAATCGTTTTGTGTTTTCTTCGATTGGTTGATCCCGCTCCTAATAGTAGAATGCCTATTACATCAACATAAGGACATGCCCAAAAATCGTCCTAGAACTTGAGTGGGCTACACCACGTGCGTTGATGGAAAATAAGTGCCTAGTGCACAAGTGCTAAATTTCGTATTTTTGTTGTATTATTATGGCGTATTAACGGTCGGTTAGTAACATGGCAGGTATAAACGGTCTTATAATAATATAACAAATGAATAATCTACAAATAAATGTGATCTGACGTCAATATTTCTAAAAAGTTGAATTCTATCTAGCAAGATCGTGTCCCAATTGAGCGTGAAATTTCCCAGCAAAATTTAGGAACCAAGAGTTATCAAACTGAAAGGCAGGCTATTACAGGACTAAAAGAACATCCCTAGCAACAAAATATGCCTATTCGGGGAGGAGTTGGTTGGTATTTATTCTGCAGCACATGCAAGCCGTGTGGTGACGGATTAAAAATACGGAATGTCACCACCCCATATCATCCCATGGGTGTCGTAAGAGCCGACAAAGGGAGCCTATTATGCAGAGAACAGCACTGTAAGAGAAGGAAAACTTGATACAAACCCTATACCAACCCGTTTGGCCAGCGTGGTATAGTAGGCCAATTCCTCCTTTCAAAGGAGAGGCCTAGTCCAGCAGTGGACTGTTAAAGGCTGATGATGATGATGATGACATGCAAGCAATGCAGCAAATGTATGAGGCGCATTTTAAGTGAACATCAGGAAGGTGTGTGTCCTGATTGCTCGCCAATAGAACAGTCTATTGCGCATTATTTAATTATGTGGTTAATACCATTGCTAGTAATAAACTTTAAGGTAAATATTTCGTTCCTAAATTAAAATAAGACTATGGCATCTCAAGTCTGCCAAATATTGATGATTTTTAAGTAGTTTAGTTTATGTTTGATATTATAATTAAAAAGACATGTTTTGATAAATTGTTTGTTCTTTTCTGATTATAATAAAGAAATCTAAAAATTAAACAATGAGTTTAATTAATTTGTTTGCTTCTTCATACAATTAATTGATCTACAAATGGGCTACACCTGTAGCCCACGCGAGCACTCAAGGAGTATTAATGGGTGCGTGCACTCTCGTGTTAAGTAATCAGTGTATAGTTTGAACCAATAAACTACACAATACAACAACTATACAGAAGGTATTGGGTTGAAACCCACGAAGCGCCCTACTAACGTTTCGTACATAAATTATTTTTATCATCGCATGCTTAGCGATGAAGGAATACATCTTGAGGTAATCAGGCCTCAGACACAATATTATTAAAAGGCCCGTAGTCACGACAGACGGTTTCTTTAAATAAACTCATATGTTGGCAAATTTAGTAATATAAAATGTAGTTTCTGGACAATTCACTTTCAATGTAATATCTGTAAAACCAATATATAGCGATTGAACAACATTCGCGTAAACTTAAGAAAATACCATATAAACAAGATTAAAATTCAAATAAAGACCCCAGATTGTAAACCGTGACAAAAAAATATTACTAACGTAAAATCAACATATAAAGGTTTAATAAAGTATCAAACATAGCCGATACTCAATACCAGCGAACGATCATACTTCACTATTACATAATCGAAGTGCAATACCGATGGGGTACAAGAAAAATATATTAGGTACCGAGGCTCATACAGTCACTTTATCAATTAAAATGAAATTTATCGAAGCTATAAACTAGTTACTGTGAAGAAAGTAACTTACTATGTATCAAACTAACAATGTACTGCAGTTTGTTGAAGTTTGAAAAAGACTCTGTATGGGTTTTAGATAGAACAGTTCTTATAAAGAAGCGTGAAGTGTATTGATAGCTATATAATAAACTTAATTTAGAGAAAAATTAAGTATCAAAATAACTGGATGAAACCATAATCACTACATAGCATAAAACAAAGTCTGTCTTCTGTCTGTCTGTCCCTATGTATACTTAAATCTTAAAAACTACGCAACGGATTTTAATGCGGTTTTTTAATAGATAGAATACTTCAAGGGGAAGGTTTATAATATGTATAATTGACGCGGGCGAAGTCCCTGGCGACATCCAGTGTCTTATATTTAGAAAAAGTGTTTAATGCTTGATAGATAACATTACCCAACTAGCACACTAGTGGAAATAGCAGCCGATTTTGCAACTTTTAGCTGTACAACAGCGCTTTTGGGGTTCAGAAAGTGGTTTTAAGTTCTACTATTGCTTCCGTAACTGCCCATAGCTGTAAATATCACTAGGGGTGGCAGAAACTGAACCAAAAGCCACTCTAGGTTTTATAAGAGTTCATTTTACAACGCATTTGCCGTCTATAGCTTTAAAAGGGAGTTAAAACATGTATGTAAAAGCTGCTAAAAAGCATCTATTGCCGGTGCTGTACGCTTCAACCACACGGATGATATTTATTTGCGACATCTAGTGTCTTATATTTAGAAAAAAAAATTCTTGATAGCTACATATACATGATGTTAAATTATGTATTAGTTAATATAATATAACATAACTTCACGCCTTTGTCGCCGAAGGGGTAACCATAGGTGTATCACACAACCACTCTTCGCCAGTTATGTTTCGGTCTCAACGTGATAGGGGGCGAGCCTATTGCCATCTACCGGGTACATTATTAAGCGAGCGATAATTAACATTTTTAATACACTAATACATTTTTAATACATTAAAAATGTATTAGTTGTTAGGTAATTATACGGCCCTATGGCAAGGGAGGCATGCATGGAGACACGGCACAACACGCAGAGGCCTTTTGAGTTATGTAAGTACTCTACTCGGTCTTTAAAGTGAAATTATATTTTCTAACTTTTAATATACTTAGAAAATATGCACAAACAACTGAAAGTGTGTCAATCTATCAAAAAATAAACCACTAAAATCTTTTTCTTTGTAGATTCAATAATGTATTCAATGTGTAATATTTGCAAAATGTTAAATATTTTTAAAAAGCACTTTAAATGCTTGTAAAAAATACAACATATAAAACAAAATCTAAAATATACAAAAAAGTAAGTGGCTCCAATATAATCAAAATTAAAATTCTTTTCGTAGATACAATTTCATCAAGCTTTGTTTACAAATATTTTCATCGAGTTGATAATATTTGTAAATATGAGACGCTCTTTAGTTTTGTTATATTAAAGAGAAGAATTTATGTTGCAATAATACTGCAATGGTGAAACCACTCTTTCAAACTGATTTGCTAGCGGTTACGAAAATGAGATGGTATTTTTATAATTTTTAATCCCTCTTTCACAGAAAACACTTAACTTGATGGTGTTTATTACTTTTTAATCAACGTGCAATGTTTGGTTATACGTGTATTTTATAGTTTATGGAATATAGTACCATAAAAGTAACCTGTGGCTGCGCGTAGTTTGCATTTTGCTTACATTCTCATAATGTAGAATCACCCCTGTTCATAAATTATTACCCATTTGGGCACAAATTTCTTCTCATAAGAAAGATAAGACCATATTCCATCAATCAGACAAAGTGCAGGTTGGCAGACTTCACATGACTTTAAGAACTTTCACACGTGCAGGTTTTCTCACAAAAGTACTCGTTAAGTAAACAATAAATTGATAAATTAACAATTTGATACACACATATACTTGAAAAGTCGGTGGTGCGAGCCGTGTGTAATGTGTGTACCTGAGATCCTCCGCGTAGCAAATGGGTTGGTGTTCCCAATAGCCTGTCGTCTAGTCCTTATGAAAATAGAAAACAAAATAATTTTAAATATCTGAAACTTATTAGAACAAATAAATTTATTTACGCCTTATTATAATTATAAGCAATTAACGAAGCCCATCGTATTTTTCACTTATTTGCTTGCTTGTACCGTCGACCCTCCATCAATTTGCTGATAAGTACTTAAAGATAGTTGTTCTACTAACACTTGAAAATAGATCCACCCACTTCTAACTAAGCATTTCCTTGAATAAAGAGAGAAAGGGCTGCTCTTTGTTATATAGGTACCTATAATCGACATTCCAACTTATACTTATATCAATACACACAATTTATTCATACATCATACCTTTATTATTTACTACATACATTATTCGGAAGTGGAGATATCGCAAAAGTGCCTTATGTAGGAACTCTCAATCATTTGCTTTGCACGACACAAAATCGATAAGTTGGGCAGTAAATCATAGCTTCCATCCGGTGTAATGTTCCTTAGTACGTAGTGCTAATAACTACGCACTGTGAATATTGTGAGAGTGTGTATTTGAGTTTCTTGAGATTATCTTAGATGTAAATAGAAAGGCCAAGAAAAACAGTTATGATTTGTTTTCAAACAAGGTAAAAGGACTGCCTTACCGTCTTCTCAAAAATTTGCGTTGTTATTATTTTAAATAGAAAATGTGATTTGATTTCTGTGCAATGTATTGTACAGACATCAAACTTAACTAAAACCTTGTTAATTTGAATATGGAATATATGGCCTGAGCTTTTTTCTACGCTATCCAAATATAGACTCAAGGTAGCCATACTGTTGTGTTCGGTCGGAAAAATCTACGAATCTTCCTTCTCTTTCTCATAAAATGCATTTACATGTCACCGCTGAAGACAAAGTGCGGTATTATGCTTTAAATTTACGCCTTCATTGCCTCCAGTTGCAGAATTTATTATTATTTGGGAATAGCAAGCTTAAGATGAGACTTGCGTAGCTAATTTTCGTCAATACCATAATATTTTGCCACCTTATATATTTTTTTTACTTTAAGACAAGTTTAGTATAGAAGACAACATTTAGAATTCGAGCATTAAACCTAATAATAAAGCGTATTTAAAATCACTCGAAAAAAAATCAAACTATTCAAATCGTAATTCAATGCTTACAAGACAAGCAAATCCTTACGCCCCAAATAGTGTACTACTTACTGTGCCTTGGAGTTGCAATGAATCATTAGTACGTAATTGAGGGCCTCGATTTCGTATGATTAATGTGCTTAGCAATTATTTACCCCCTAAGGTGATATTGCAGGGGTAGGCCGGTATATTGCCGCTGTAACCGGATTGAACGTAATGCTTAGGGTGGGGTAAGTGGTATAAAGTTATAGCTGAGATTTGGCATTATAACTATCTACAGTGTAGAGTAATTTGTGTGTTGAAATGACTTTGAAAAGTCTTGGAAATAAAGGAGATGGTAGGGATTTCATTGCAATATTTTTTATTATGAAGGTATCCAGAAAGTTTTGTCTTCTCATCTCAGCTTAGAGACTTCTATTCCTGCTCTCTTCATAGGCCGATACTGCGCCACCCGCGTCTAACCACAGATCCTCAGACCTTATTGCGGGAGGCCTAGCACTGCTTTATCCCCTCGTACGTGGCCACCACTACTAAAACCTGCCCCTTACTTTAGCTTGTATACTCTTGGGAAATTAAATTTTATTTAAATATTTATGTTTTAAAATTTTAATGATAATAATAACATTATAATAAACTTATGCCAGTATATCCGCCATCCGATGGGTGTAAGCTATCGATGTGTTGTAAATGTATTATTTAGTTCATATTCAGCTATGATTAAAGTGCTAAAAGTACATGATAGGTGCGTGCCAATAGCTCTCCTCGATTTTATACTGTGTGTATTTATTAAGAATATTCTGGTAGAAAAATCAGACTGAAATTTAACCAATTATAAAGAAAAAAGTCTACGCAATAGTTGGTAAAGTATAATTACTTTTACTACAGCGTAGTGATTCAAATTTCAATACAATTTATTTTGATTATCTTCGAAATCAGCGGCTTTTAACAAATTTTAAACAAGATCGGACCTGATTTTTCTCCTAATTGTCTAAAAATATCAAAATACACTAGCAATCACTTCCTTCAGGCTAATTTCTCTCTAATTTGATTGACTTTCGAAAATAATAAACTACTAGCAACTCTGAACTCTCCAAATTAAAAAGACTATACCAACAATTTGACGACCTGTTGTCGCAGCGGGAGTATAAGCGACGTCGAAGGTCGCGGGTTCGATTCCCGCTCTAGTCAAACATTTGTGTGCATGAACATGGATGTTGGTCTTGGTCTGGGTGTTTCTATGTATAATATGTATGTATTTACAAAAAAAGTATGTATGTATGTTTATCCATTATAGGGTTCACGGGCAAAATTTATTAAGCGACATTTTTTAAACTTTACAGGAGAGCGTTTTAAAGTTTCAATTTTACGAAAAAATTTTTTTATAAAAAAAGTATAAGGTTATTAACGAAAAAGTGACCGAAGTTGATTTCCATGACAAAAACTGCATAATTCAGTATAGTTTTCATTTCTTTTAAGCTACTATTAATAGAAATAAAAGTCGCTTGATACAATACTACCCCAGTTTACTTTTATTCAGAAACAGGCTAAATGATATAAGTGCCATAAACTACACAATACAGGTATAGGAAAAACAATTTAAGCGACACTCTGGTATTATTTTGTGTAAGGCTAAATATATGAACAACCATTGGAATACTAAAATAAAATCAGGCTAATCGGTTTAAGCAATTGAATTATCATAAAGTAGTTGCAGATTAAAATGATTTATGTAGCATTTTCTCTAAAAGTAAATTGTTTGAAATAACAATTAATTTGTATGTATAATTAGGATTGGCGGTTAGATCAACATTAATTTGGACTGTCCGTGTGGTGACGGATTAAGAATACGGAATGTCACCACCCCATATCATCCCATGGGTGTCGTAAGAGCCGACAGAGGGAGCATATTATGCAGAGAACAGCACTGTAAGAGAAGGAAAACTTGGTACAAACCCTATACCAACCCGTTTGGCCAGCGTGGTATAGTAGGCCAATTCCTCCTTTCAAAGGAGAGGCCTAGTCCAGCAGTGGACTGTTGGAAGGCTGATGATAATGAATTTGGACTATTATTTATTTCCTTCAAATGAAAAATCTAAAGAAATTTTAAAATAAAACAAATACGTGGTTAAAATCAGACAAGTGATAGTTTTTACTATAATAGTGGGACAAGGATTCACATTTTTCGCAATTTGAAAAATATTCAGCTAACAAGCTGGTGATAACAACAAAAAATGGCTTTTCTTAAAATAATAATATTATTTTAACAACTACTGAACTATTAAATTGCGACCGAAACATAACTGGCGAATAGTGGGTGTGTAATACACCCTTCGGGGATAAAAGGCTCACGCGTTTTACCCCCTTTAGTTATGTTATAGGCATTTATGGCTTGATGTTCTAGCGCATCGAGTCACACAGGCTTGCTGCTTACGGATTGCAGGACTATGTTCTAACTCCCTACCCGCCTCATGACTAACTAGCCAATTGCTTAGTTGGATTCGATAGAGCATAAATAATAACTGAAATTATTAGTGATTACAAATGATTTCTCCGTCTTGATATTGGCTGCGACATGCCAAAATATCGGCGCCTCAATAGACAGATATCTAAGTCTCTGACCTGCGATATCCACCGATAAAACACCAAATGTGTTCAAGAGGCGGTCGAGCGTAACAAAGGGTCTAATGTATTCTAGAGAGATCTTTCTATCGGGCAAAGTCAGCTAACAAAGCTGAAGACGAAGGATGACAGTGTTGTGTCATCCAGACCTCAATTCTTGGAGGAGATCGAAAGATTCTATGGAGTGTTATACACGACCCCGCGACCACACGCGACCCTAGAGCTAGATTGACACGACACCATACCGAAGACATCCCAGATGTCAGCATGCACGATATTAGTGTGGTCCTAAAACAGCTCATAAACAACAAGGCACCGGGTCATGACAGAATTACGACAGAGCTTTTGAAAGCTGGTGGCATACCCGGTTTGAAAATGCTTTGTAAGCTCATTTTTTTTTTTTATAGTAATAGGCGGCAAACGAGCAGACGGATCGCCTGATGGTAAGCAATTACCGCCGCCCGTGGACACAAGCAACACCTCAGGAGTCACAAGTGCATTGCCGCCCCTTGGGATTGGGAAAAGGGAAAGGATGAGGAGTGGGATGAGGGAGAAGGAATAGGGGATAGAGCCTCCGGAACTCTCATTCACCGAACGAAACGCAACGATTTAGGTACTGTTACTTTACGTCGATTTTGTGTGAGAGGGTAGTACTTCCCCGGTCGAACCAGCCCATTCATGCTGAAATCAGTAAGGCTACCTGAACTTCCTGAACTTCCGTCATACACGAAGGTAAAGCGCCACAGACGTGGCACAGTAGTGTGATTGTGCTGTTCTTCAAAAAGTTCGACAACACCCTTTTAAAGAATAGGGTAGTTTCCAGGGTCAAAATAATTACATTTTATTAAGTCCGTATTTTAGATTATAAAAAAATATTGGACACGTTTTTTCTTTTTTCGATTAAATAAAAAATAACAAAGATATAGCCCATTAAAGTTACGTGTGACGTCATCTAGTGCTAAAAAATGCAGCACGGCGTGACGTACGTATACGTAACTTTAATGAGCTATATCTTGGTCAGTTTTGGTTTAATTTACAAATAAAAAAATACGTATCGCTTATTTTTGAATAATCTAAAGGACGGACTTATAATTTTTTTTTGTCAACTAGCCTATTGCAGACCCATCACACTTCTGAGCCACGTCTATAAGCTGTTTTCAAGGTTCATCACGAATCGTCTCGCTTGCAAGCTACACGACTTCCAGCGTACTGAACAAGCCAGTTTCCGAAAAGGATAATAGTACTATAGACCACATACTGAACACATATAGAAGCCCGAGGAGTATAACGAGCCTCTATGCTTGGCGTTTGTAGACTATGAGAAAGCCTTCGATTCGATCGAAACCTGGGCGGTGCTGCAGTCTCTCCAACGGTGCCAGATCGACTATCGATACGTCGAAGTACTGAAGTGTTTGTACGAAAACGCCACCATGTCAGTCCGCCTCCAGAACCAGAGCTCGAAACCTATTCGACTACAGCGAGGGGTGAGGCAGGGAAATGTTATATTTCCGAAACTATTCACCGCTGCGCTTGAAGAAGTCTTCAAGCTTCTGAACTGGGAAGGACTGGGTATCAACGGCGAGTACTGCATAACTCACCTTCGACTCGCTTACAATATCGTAGTCATGGTTGAGACCATTGTAGACCTCGGCACAACGCTCGGTGGCGTCTGTAGAGTCTCCCAACAAGTGAGTCGAACAAGACGAAAATCATGCATAACGTCCGTGTCGTACCAGCTCCTATAGATGTCTTCAGGTCTGATATCCCGCAGTGTCTCAAGACGAAAGCCTTTGAACAGTGTGTGTTGCCAGTGTTGTCACTTAAAGGGCGATGGAGAGAGCTATGCTCGGCGCTTCCTTGCGAGATCGAACCAGAAATGAAGAGATACGCAGGCGAACCAAAGTCACTGACATGGTTCTCCGAATAGTCATGCTGAAGTGGCAGTTGCAGGGTACATAGCCAGGAGAACCGATGGCCGTTGGAGCAGAATGGTTCTTGAGTGGCGGCTACGCACCGGACGTCGTAGCAGAGCTAGGCCTCCTGCAAGGTGGACTGACAATCTTGTTGGGATCGCCCATAATTTTACAAGTAAAATGTCCTATGTTTGTTCTTGTGTTGATTTATATTGTCATATCTCGATTTTATATTGGAAGGAAGCATATTATGTTACTTTTGTTTTTAAATACATGTGCAATGAAAAAAATTATTAACTACGTATTTTTTTTAACATACGATATGTTGTTTAAATGAAGCAAATATGTTTTCTTCTTCCTCTAAAGTTGTCAAAATTGAGATATTACCGGTTGCCAGTTCACAGTCGATATGTCTTACCCGACAACGGATAAACGATTTATACAAAATTTTGACTATCTTAACGAATATAGATTTCGTAATTCCAGTAGAGTAATAATGATTTAACTTCCACCACTTAGAATACAATATGTCTGATGAAACGAGTCTTTATTAATTCAGTTCAAGAAGAAGGATTTAACTGCCGAGGCCGAGTATAAAGAATTTTATTAAATATAAAAATGATTTAAGCGCGTGTGTATTAATATCAGACGCATGGTAAAAGGTTTAAGCGACATAAGGTATGGATTTCAGCAGCAGGCTAAATGTTTTAAGCGACATCAAATATGAATTTCAGGTGCAAGCAAAATGCTTTAAGCGACGGTATGTATATATTTAAGGCGCAGGCAAGACGATTCAAACACCTTATCTTACCAAACTTATGCCAGGAAAAACAGCTCAAGTCAAAAACACTAAATATTTCGCCTGTATGTAGTCCATTTTTTCTTAAATTATAAAAAAATGTTGTCGCTTCAATCAAAGCTACTCCAAACTGCGCCTAAATTTACTATTGTTTTAAGCGACAAAAAAGTGCTCAGATCAGCACGAAACCGAGTGCAAACGACGCAGAAAAATCCGGCGTTTCCGAATATGTATATAACTCAATATCGGCCAGGATGTCGCTTAATACATTTTGCCCGCGAACCCTCGATATAGTACCCATAACACAAGCTCTGCTTAGCTTGGGACTAGATGGTGATGTGTGTATGTGGTAGAATATTATTATATTATTATTATTATTAAATACAGTGATTACACGGTTGTAATAAACAAAAGAGATGATTAAAATGACACATATTTTAGATCCTTTGCATTTGTACTTCCACAAACGGGCAAGTTATGAAAAGTATGTTCATATTGGTAAATTAAAATACGGTTTCAGCTTTCGGAAGAAATCACAAAAGTTATATGCAGCATAAGGTTTATAAATTTACTTATAGATTATGCGGGCTATTATAGCTAGTGATTTCGGTTGGTAAAACCCATGCCGAAACGTATTTCATCAAAACGTAATTTACTTTAAAATTGTGAAAATATTAACGCGATTGAGATCCCTGACATACAAACATATTACATATTAGTAAATAAACAAACTGAAAGTTTGAAGAAGAAAATTGTCACGACAATTCAATGGTGACAAGTTACTCAGTCGGGCTTCTGGCCAGAGACCATTCACTGTGCAACTTGTTAACACTTTATCCCAAGTCTTAATGTTCTTAGTAGCCGTTTTGTATACTCCGCACGAGTGTTGTCTTAATGAAATCATAAAATTGCTCGGTAATCGGCAATATGCTCGCCCTTGGATATTAAATGAAAACGAAATGAAAATGTGGGTCCGTTGCATCTGTGTCTATTTCAGAGGACCATTGTGTCTGTTTATGAAACAATTTCGTAATGGAAAATTTTGCTAACGGTCAGGTAATATTGTAATATTTCATTGCATAAAGTGCCAAATAACTGCGCGGTTCGTCGTCCAAATATTTGCCTCATCATTTGACACTGCACTCCGTTTCATAGATACGATACCTACCCTCGGAAAACAATAGTTTGTGTTAACCACAGATATTGTTCTTAAGACACAGAGGTTGTTATTATGTCTGTTAATTGAACTTTTATAAAGTATCCGACAACGGAATTATTCACATTCCGTGGGTTAAAAAAAAAGATTTCGTATTTTACTATTTTGTCCGTGACAAATTACTCTTGATGTAAAGTTAATAAAAATTATAATTTTAAATTTTTTATAAGGTTACGTCTTTGCATTTTAGTTTTATAAATCTTTTAGTGTATAAGCTATTTTAAAAACGCACAATCACCATTTGACGTTGAACATTGTAGTTATATATTGTGTATAACTATGATGTATGATTGTATAAATTATTGTGTGTGTACATAAGTAAGCAGCTGGTATAATTATATATTTGGCATTTTTATTATAATGTTCGTCTTTGTTACCATATAAAATAGCGCACCTTAATGATAACATTACTTCGGTATATTCTGAGGTAACATGGCAGAGGTCACTCTTAGGGACATACACAACAATAATTATAACGTAAGGTTCTTGGCGAACAATTAAGAATATTACACTATATTCTACAAAAACCCAAGCCACGATGTCTACAACGCAAAATATCCTAGCCCTAAAATACATAAACGTTAAGAACGTAATAACAACGATCTAAGTCACTGGTTCAGTTTCTATCGAAATAGAGCAAGGCTTCATAAAACAGCTACTTAGTAACAGGCCGCTGAAATAAGTGATAATATAAATAATCTTAGAATGGCCATAGATAGATAGATTATTCTTTATTGTACACCTTACAAAAATTACATTATAAAACAAAAGAGAATACAAACAGAATGTACAAATGGCAGCCTTATCGCTGAAAGCGATCTCTTCCAGGCAACCTTAGGATGGACAGATGGTAAATAAGCCTTGTGCGATAAATGGTGCAGTTTCAAAGACAACCAGAATAATATACTTACTAAACTACAAGAAGTAATTAGACATACACAAACATATATAGATACACATATACATATACCTACACACATACAATAATATATACATATTTATATTATATATGATTTTTAATTGGTTTTGGAGCGAAAGCCATCTTATTACTTATCGTTAACAGAACCTAACCAGCTAATAATATTTGAAATATAAGCTAAAAAAATATTGAGAAAATAAATAATTTAATAGTTCGAGAGCACGAAGTATCACCATTGCCGCGCGCTAACGAAATCCATTCGATCGTGTCATATACACACATAGGTACTAGGCATGGTCATTCAACTGCGGTGTCTGCGATCCGCCCCCCCCCCCCCCAATCCTGCGCGCGCGCCTCGCTTGCATGAGAGGCCCCGTCTGCATTTCAACACAGGGCCAGCCAATAGCGGTGGCTTGACGCGGGCGTAATGCGTCACTCGTGTCCAATCACGTTCGACTGTGTTCGAGTTCATTTGACATGGGCCAGTAGTCCGTAGCCTTGAACTTCAGTCTTAAGAAATTAGGTCAGCGAGATAGTTGTATGTCACGTTTTATCCCATCACTTTGTGTCCGTCTTACGTAATAAGTGGAGTATTTTGGGCCCTATGTACCTAATTATTACGTGTTTGGAGATAACACGGAAGAAGCGACGTATTCGAAGTGTAGTTAAAATACATACCTAGGTGATAAGGTGAACGAAACAAGTGAAACTGTGTGAAAGGTGTAAATTGATTGTGATGTAGGCAGCAGACAGCTAAGGTAATTGATTTATTCATTTTTGAATACCTACAGTGATTACATTCTTTTAAATACGTTAGAAATACGCAAGTAGGTACTAAACTTTTCCATTGTTAAAATCTTTGTCTAAGTAATTATTCAAAAGATAATGTAGGTACCTATGGCAAACAACGTAACTAAGAATTCTTAGTTTATCGTGTTTCTTCTAAAAGTTCATTATGATTTCGTGAACCCACAGCTTATTCGTCAGTCCGAGTAATGTACGAAGGAATTATTGAATAGGTATAGCTATTTAGTTACATACGTTTATTGTTCTAATTATTTATGGTTGGCGTAGTGGTTTAAGCGATGTTTCACATAACACTTTGTGTGATTCATAAATTCTTGTTTCGACTCCTGTGTCCGTTAGTGGTAGGTTTGTAATGTACTTCGGAACACAGGATTTAGCACTAGGGTACGGGAGTGGTTCTTAAAAAGAGAACAAAAGAAGAAAAAACATGTGTTTAAAATTTTTGGCATCGTAATTACCTAAATCGTGTTTTCTAAGTAAATAGCTAACGGCGCCCGGTGGCGCGCGCGGCGAGGTCACGACCGCGCGGCGCTCGAACATACCTAACTCGAGAGAATCGTGCGTTGCTACGTGTTACCAACAGTTACCGATTTTTATAACTTTTTTGTTTTAGGTGCTATATGAATTTTGATTTTGAATATGAATAGAGGATTTTATTTCGGACATGAGGTTTCTTTTTCCTAAACCAATAAAAAATCAGCGTGTATATATATATATAATACATACCTACTATAAATACCATGAAAGATGTCAAATGGACGAAAGATAGTGCGTTTTTAACAAACCTTTAAATATACTTAGCGATTTTGCTCTACGAATGTCTAAAGGCAATGCATTCCACAGGCGCACAGCTTGGACAGTAAAAGATTTGTCAAAATAATTAGTGGAATGCATTGGCATCTCCAGCTTCAAGTCCTCAGACGACCTCAAGGACCTCAAATGTGTGTCATGAAGGAACTTAAAACGTTCTTTAAGATAAGAGGGACTATTGGGATTAAACAGGATATTATACAGTGATGTAAGAATGTGAGTATTTCTGCGAAGGCGAATCGGCAGCCACTTGAGCCTGTTGCGGAATTCTGAAATATGATCATATTTTTGTAAACCAAATATAAAACGTATGTAGTAGTTTTGGAGACGCTCAAGTTTGTTTAATTGCTCCTCGGTAGGGTCAAGATAGCTGACATCAGCGTAGTCAAGGATCGGCAGAAGCAAAGACTGTGCAAGTGCAATCTTGGTAGCAGTTGGAAGGAAATTGCGTAACTTTCGTATTGTCGCGGCTGAAGCAAACAGTTTTCGACTTGTTTATTGATTCTGAAGTCACCAAGACATTGTTTCATCCATATGTATACCCAAATTTTTAACTGTTTTGCTAAATGATAGATATTTACCATTAAAACTGATTTGTGGTAGATCAGACCAGAAAATTTTAGCTAACAATCTTGGGCTGCCAATAACAATCAGCTGGGTTTTTTCGGAGTTTACGACGAGTCCATATTTCTGAGTCCATTTACAAATTCGCTCGAGGTCCGAGTTAATAGTCTTGCAGGCTTCTGCTAGCTTGTCAAAGGGAGTTTGCGTGTAAATTTGTAAATCATCTGCGTAAAGGTGGTAGGATGAAACTAATTGGTTTGAAATAGCATTTATAAATATTGCGAAGAGTAAAGGGGATAGCACGCCACCCTGTGGTACACCTGCATTCGTGTTTGACCAAGTGGAATAAGTATCTTCAATGCGGATACGTTGTCGGCGACCAAACAGGTAACTTTGAAACCAGCCAATTACCGATGGAGATATGTTAAGAGAGCTGAGGATGCCAAGCATAATGTGCAAATCCACGGTGTTGAACGCATTACTAAAGTCAAGTAACGATAACACCGTTAGATTGCCACTGTCCATTCCTTGCCTAATATTATCTGTAACGCAAACTAAAGCCGTGGTGGTACTGTGTCCAGGTCGGAAACCTGATTGATATGGATTTAGGAGGGAATTTTCACGAAGGAAGGAACTAAGTTGTGTATGGATGAGACGAAGGAATGGTAATATGGATATAGGACGGTAATCTGCTAAAGTAGAATGTTTGGGTTTTTTAGGCAGGGGAATAATCAGTGCTTCTTTCCACGCTGAGGGAAAGATGCCGCGGAAATTGACTGATTGAAAATTTTGCATAGGACTGGAAGGATTTCGTCAAGGATGGGAAGGATCATTTTGCGGCTTACACAATCATTACCGATTGCATTAGACATGATTTCCAGAATGCTCTTCTTAACATCACAAGCGGTGAATTGAGAGAAAATAAAAGGAGAATAATCTGGGGTTGGTAAAGATGAAAGATGCTGTAGAGTGTTACTTTTGATATTTTCATCAAACTTGGACGAGGAAGAGAAATGTATGTTGAGAGAGTCAATATTGAGATTATTTGGAATTGATTTTTGCTGTGTCTTACCAACACCCAAAGTTTTGAGAAATTTCCAGACCTTTGCTGGATCACCGTTTTCAACTGATTTATGGATATGTTGGCGTTGTGCTTTCCTACACACCTTGTTGCAGTGATTTCTGATAACTACGTATTTTTCAAGGTTTATAGGAGTTTGTTTCTGCTTAAATCTTGACTTTGCTGCACATTTCTTAGCCATGATCTTTTTAATGTCCACTGTCAGCCACGGCGTAGGTAAATGTTTAATTCTGATTACACGCACTGGTGCATGCACGTCATACAACTGGATTAATTGAGTTGTTAAGATAGGAACTTTAGTGTCGACGCAATCTGAGGAAAACAATGACTCCCAATCTATATTAATGGCATCCTCACGAAGTTTTTCATGATCCATCCCACCAAAATTGCGCTGCAGAATTATCCTTGGCTTTGGTTTAGGTGGGCGTATATTGTAAGAGAGATAGATGAGGTCATGATAGGAAAATGCGTCAGCTGAACATTGACCATGCCTATGAACATGATTGGAAGAAGAAACTAGAATAAGGTCGAGAAGAGAAGGAGCAGCATTAGGAAAGTGATGTGTTGCATCAAGATTTAAAATAGTCAAGTTGCAGGATTCTGTAACACGTCGTAAAGATATAGTTCGTGAATCCTGCTTGAGAAGGCAAGTATTAAAATCACCCATAATAATGGTATGATCATAGGAAGGAGTGAGATTGTCCACGATTTGCTCAAATGAAGAAAAATAGTTAATATGACACGAAGGAGAATAATATACGCCCAATAAAAGGTTTGTATGTTGAAGTTCCCCTTCTAAAAAGAGATGCTCGCCAGCATTCGATGGTGGCGGTTGTGATGACGTAGAGACAATCTGATAAGGAATGTAAGTGCGTAAATATATGGCAACACCGCCACCACCGCCGATAGTGCGATCATTCCTGATTAGTTGGAAACCTAGAACAATATAAGAAATTGATAGTTGTGTTGTGTAGTTGAGAGTAGGCATGGTTTCAACCATGACTTGGACACAAGAATGGCATGTATATTATGGCAGTCTAAGTTAGCCAGCATATCAGGGAAATGAGCAGGAATACTCTGTGCATTTATATGGACTACATTAAAGTGCTTGGGTACGTCCGAAAACTGAGACCGGAGAATGTCTCCCAGAGAAGGTACACTAACAAAGCTGTCATCAAAGCTAGTTGCTGAATGAAAGCTTTCATCATCGCTTTTCGAGTCGGTTTGCGACATATATGAAAAAATAAATGTATATTTATATACAAATAATAAATAATAAGTACACGTATAAAAACAAAATATCTAAATACTCTTATAAACTCATCTGAGTGTCCACCTGCCAGTTGCGCATTAACAAAGTAAAGTGAAAAAATGTTCTAAGATAATATGTGTAACTAACAAATATAAACAATAAAAATATTGTACAGAAAAATTAAAACACTACTAGTGTGGGTATTTAAAATTATTAACATCAATATAATTATGTTACTTATGGAGTGCAATAAAATATTGAGTATTGAGTGATTGAATCCAGTGCAAAACGGAACGTTACTCCATAATAACGACGTTATGTCGTTACTGACAGTTCTGACAGTTTTGATTAGTAAATAAAAGTACTTGTTACGGTAATTAGAAAATATTGAACAAGTTATAATTATGACGATGTGTAACAAGTATCTTATGGAAGTAAATATAAATACCCACAGACATCCAAGGATCATGGGAAACCTATTTCTTGGCAGCAACTCGCCTGGCCTTGGTTGCGGTCGATTTAGCAACGGGCTTCTCTGCGTCTGGGAGCTTGATCTTGCTAAGATCACCAACGGATGTTATGCGGTGGCGGTTACCATCAGGAGCCAAGATGTAGATGTGGCCCTCCCTTGTCCAGCACTTCGCAACCCCGAACTTTGCACGCGCAGCCATGAATGCGTTGTGTCGTGAGTGGGTCAGGAACTCCGACAAAGTGATTCCCGAACTCTTTAGCTTTGTTTTCGCAAACCATATGCTGTCCCGCACCGCGACAGATTCAAGTTTGATCAAAATCGGCCTTGCCTTGTCGCTGGAAGTAGGACGCCCCATTCTGTGTCAGCGCCGGACATCAGCAGGTGTGAAACTGTCTATCTTGAGACGCTGTTTGACAACGTCTGCTACCACCTGGACTGTCTCCTCGTCTTTGTGTTCCTCCACACCATGAAGAAGTAACATTTTCGTGCGGCTACGCATCTCCACTTTGTCTACTTCATGGCCAATACAGTCAAGCTGCTGTGAGAAGGACTTGAGCGCCTGTAGCACAAATGATTTGAAAGCAGCAAAGTCATCTGCTAAGTTGCCAGTGTTCTGCGAGGACTTTTTTTGAAGCTCTTCCTCGAACTGGGCCATACGGTCCTCAAAATAGGATTTCATATCAAGGATATTTGTGACTTTGAATGCTTCCATTTCAAGTGTATTTGGTGTTGGTGAAATACATGTCAGTGCTTGAAGATAACACTTTACCAGCAGGTATACACTGTAAGCTATAGAGTTTATTCATTAAATTATTTAAATATTTTAAATTAACAATTTTATTGATTTTTCTATATAGAGCAATTTGAAATAATACTAGTTGTCTCAACTACCCTCTTATGACTGATGTACGGGTGTAATATGTATCGAGATGTGAGTTTGATAGAGACATAACAAAGTATTCCCAGGCAGGTGCATTATAGCTACATGAATTCTACCCATAACATCCAATAAATCAACAGTACATGCCCTACAGGCACAATAATATTTACGTTTCTACCACCCTAAACTGGAAACCGTAAAAGCAATATCTCATAACAATTACAAGTCCAATCAAACTTGAGTCGCCCAACATATCTCCATCAATCCATTCCGGTGCTACATCACAAACCAACACCCGTTTGTCATCCCATAAAACAGACTACATAAATGTTTTTGATGTATCAGAGCATAAATCAAAGAGAGGGACAAAAAATGTAGTAGGTAGTGACGTACTGGCATTCGTGGCACAATGTTTACAGTTCTCTCACTCTTATCACGTTCCGCGAGTATTTATCTCGGCATGAATAGGCTGCGAGACTTTGACAGATCGTTGGTACCCGTGTTTTGTTAAATAACTCAAGATTGGAGTTTACTTTTTGCACGACAGCTCCTGGACTATTTCGCTAACTGTGTTCGGGTAATTTGCTGTGTTATCGTCCGTGTGGTGACGGATTAAGAATACGGATTGTCACCATCCCATATCATCCCATGGGTGTCGTAAGAGCCGACAGAGGGAGCATATTATGCAGAGAACAGCACTGTAAGAGAAGGAAAACTTGATACAAACCCTATACCAACCCGTTTGGCCAGCGTGGTATAGTAGGCCAATTCCTCCTTTCAAAGGAGAGGCCTAGTCCAGCAGTGGACTGTTACAGGCTGATGATGATGATTTACTGTGGGGTTATTGATGTTTCTGGTGTAATGTGGAGCTATGTTTTACTACATGTTTTTAGGGGTGCTTGGTTCACAGATTCCGAGACCCATCAGCAAGCCGAAGTATACTTGTTGTGGACATCATGCCAAGTCATACTAACCAAAAATACCTAATACCTGGGAAACGATTTTTTTTTGAGTTTTCAAATTTTTTAAACCGCAATTAAAAGCGCGCGTGCAATTCTCGAAATACCTACTTATCCATGGGGTTATAGGGCATCTAAAGAACATATTGGCGGGGTAAATGCATCGATTTTGTACATAATTAGAAAAAATCCTTACTAACTTTGAGCCTCAATATCTCCTGAACCAGTAATTTCCCAGGTATGGTGCCGACAGCGACTCACGAACCCCAGCGCGGGGCTTCGCTGCATCGAGGCAGTGAGGCCCGTACTCGACGAGTGGCTGAAGAGACGACACGACGCCCTAATCTTCCGGTTTACACAGGTGATAACCGGCCATGGTTGTTTTGGCCGGTTCTTGCACCGCATTGGCCGGGAGGAGACGCCCGGCTGTCACCACTGCGGAGATCGCCGTGACCCAGTAGAGGACACGGCGCTGCACACCTTGGCGGAATGCCCTACTTGGGCATCGCAGCGCCGGGACCTAGTCGCGGCGATAGGAGTGGTCGAACTCTCGCTTCGGACCTTGATTCGTTCCATGGTCCGGAGCGAGATATGTTGGGACGCCGCCGCCTCCTTTTGTGAGACGGTGATGTCGATCAAGGAGGCGGCGGAGCGAGATAGGGAGCCCACGCGACCTGTCTCCACCCGCAGAACCGGGCGTCGTCGCTGGAGGGCTTTCAACGATCTGCGGACGGCGGGCCTGTTATACCGCACACCGACCGCGAGGCCCAAGAGGCGGCGCACGTGTTCCGCGTGCGCCTTTCGTAGCGTTAGTAGACTACGTTGTTATTTTCCGCTCGTAGTATGAAATGCATGATGGCAAATATGATGGATGCAGATGGATGCATGTGAGGGACGGGGCCCGCCTCGGCGGGCCAGCTCAGGTGGGGTCGCCGTAGTAATGCTAACGTAGATCCCGTGACCCCGCCATTCAATGGGATCGGATAGAGGAACACCATGGTGGTTTTAGTCGGTAGTTCCGGCGCTTCTCGTCGGGGAGTCACCACACTCTCTGGACCAGCCTGGGGGGGTCAGCCCGTAAATTGTTTGGTTTCCACCATGAGTCCAAAAAAAAAAGTATGGTGCCGAAGTTAAAAATGTTCGTACTGATTGGTACAACATGTGATTAAATACATACACATTATACATAGAAACACCCAGACCAAGACAAACATCCATGTTCATGCACACAATTGTTTGACTAGAGCGGGAATCGAACACGCGACCTTCGGCGTAGCAGTCGATTACACTCCCGGGGCGCCAACCGCTCTTCGATATATTTCGATTATGCTACGACATGAGAGTTAGTAAACTGCAATAATGTATTATGTGTTAGTTAATTATCTAATGTTGCCTGATTTGAGATATTATAAGTCTGATTTTTGCAGATCGACTGCAGTCTGACCGTCTACCCAATCTTAAGAGGTAGTTGCCGTATTATGGTCCTTCTTACACTTGTTTATACCTAATAGTCCCAATTACGATATTTGAGAGTATTGATTCTCCGTAGCAAATTAGCAACTAACTCAATTTATCATTGCGACAACAATGTCTTATCGTTTAAGATGATCACCGAGGTACGGAGTGCTATTATTTTGTTATTATATTTATAAAAAAAATAGCACTCGGAGTGCTATTACTTTTATGAGATTAGAAAACAATCCATTAACCAGACGATGACTAACTCGTTTAATTTCGCGGATCAATATTTTATCTGTGACGGCGCGAATCAATATTTCCTAGACCTCTTATATCTTAATTTCAAACAGCAAGTAACTATTACTTCCGCTCCGAAACAATGGCGATAACTACCTTAAGGTAAGCTTTCATCGTGGAATATCAAACTCTCAGAAAATAATTCATAAAGTTTTCGAAAACCCAGAAGTAAACAGGTAAACTAACATTGCTTTAATAATACTGGCCTGGGTAAGGTTTCAAGAAACGTATTATACTATTAAAGCTTAATATTTTACACTTTCTAAACCTGAAAGTATTTAAGATGTACATATAAAAAGTGTTCGAAAGACCACTTCAAACTCATGCATGTGTTTAAAACGCATAACCGGAATTCGAGTTCCAAAATGATTTTGGTCCAAATAAACTTGATATTGGTTTAAAAATGGCTGCGTAAGAAGATTTCAATATTAAGCTTCTATTATTTCTGACATTAAATATGTGTTTTGACTTCCATTCTCTCCATTCTTTAGGTCTCTTACAAATTGGGCATAAGCGTACCTCGAGCGTGTGTTCGGCGTGCGTCCGGCGTGTGTTCGGCGTGCGTCCAGCGTTCACTTTGCACGAGTCTCGTTGCATCTAGCCGTACACAAGGGTGATAACACTTAATCAGGTGAACTATAATGATAACTTTTTATACCACAATCACAGTTACTGTTGTTGACTAGAAGTCACCTTGAATGTTCCAAAATGCAAACACATTATAAGTAAAACTGACAGACTGCCTCGTTGGTCTCGCGGCATAAATGTGCGCGTAAGATTGGGAGGTATCGGGTTTAATTTCCGGGTCGGGCAAAGTGTTATTGGGTTTTTCCGTTAGGAAATTCTCAGTAGCAGCACGGAGTCTGGTAATGTGCCCCTATTACGTAGGACCTAAACATTCCTGGTGAAATGTGGGTGTAATATTACACCTCTGCCTACCCCTCCGGGGATACAGGCGTGAGTCTATAAATAATAAAAAAATAAATATAAGTAAAACACCTATCACAGAGCCAAATTATAGAGTACCTTGTTTGCTTAGTTTCTTGTAATTATTCGCAAAGATAATCAACCCGATCATTAAAATACTTACCAAACATTTCTAGAAACAATACACCTACTTTCTAATAAAACTTAACTGTTTCTTACGGTTTTTGGGTCTGAAACAACCAGGGGAATAAAACAGTAGTCTGAATTAGGAGAATAAATTTCGTTGTTAATTTTGGGTTGTTGCTTATTTCCCAACTTAGTGTAAACATTGAATTGTTTCACGTACTTCGTTATATTATGGTTGAAAGTATTTGACATTTTATTTGTGATATTTAGCGAATATTGAATCTAATGAAAGTATAACGAAATTAGTAAAATGTTTTTCTAGCCTTATAAAATTATAAGGCTAGAAAAACATGTGCCTACATATATGTTGGTTTTAAATATAATTTAAATAGCGATTAAGTCAATAATTTTACTTATATACTAGCTGACCCGGCAAACGTTGTTTTGCAAAATTTTTTTTTTTTTGAAAAATAGATGTTGGCCGATTCTCATAGATCCCGGATAAGCACAAAAAATTTCATCAAAATCGGTCAAGCCGTTTCAGAGGAGTATGGGAATGAAAACTGTGACACGAGAATTTTATATATTAGATTACACAAAGTGTTATTATTACCATGCGAGGTATTCAAAAACACAAAACGCGACGCATTTTCAGTGTCCTTCCACCCACAAACGGAGCATAAAACAGTACTTCCACTGATGTATGCTCTTGTTCCTGTAAGGAAAATCTTTTCGGGATGAGGAGGCAAAGGAGATTTGGAAGGTCGAAGTTTATTCATCATATTCATTGTCAACGTCTGAGCGTCATTCTTTCTGTTAGCTAGACTGTTCCGTGGACTCCCACCTGTTTAGTATAAGAAAGCAACACTACATCCAAATTAAATTAGTAATATACATATAACACAATAATACTGAAACTTCTCAATGAATTTTGTTACTTCTGTAACAGAAAACAGCTATAAAAATTTCTAGTTGAAGGTACTAATGTCACAAATACAGTTTCTAGCGCATATTACAAATTTCATTCACGTGTTTAATGAAAGCGCACTTTCCCCAAATCCCTATATGACAAAATAGATACAGATCACCTAACAAATAAAAATAAAGAAGACAACGTCAAAACACAGTGTAATCGTTCAAATATCTCAATCCCTCAATGAATTGTTATTCTCTAAGTAACTTGGCCGTTTCTTTCGCCTGTGCGCTGCCGATTTGTCAATGTCACGGCTCATATTTTATCAACTTGGGGACAATGGTAACTACATTTTGATATCGGCAAGCTCGCCATCTAGGTTTCAAACCTTTGATGGATTGTCTGGGGTCGTATCCATTTTGTCTCACCCCCATCCCTCTGCGAGAAAGGGGGAAGGCTTTTTTCTTACATATGGTAGTTGTAAACGAGTGCGATGTTTATGGGGAATTATTTCAGGTACCACGGGGAATATGCGGGGTGTAATGATTACATAATGCGTACCTGTGTTTTGCGAGATGTGACTAGATGTTTTTCTGATACGTTTGCACACTAATTATATGGAGATAAATATATCTAACTTTACCATTTATCTTTAAACTTTTTTGGTAACTTACACAATAGTATTTTTTTTATATTGCCCCTTTATAAAACCTCACACTAGTAGCAGTCTAACCCCAGTTTTAAGGCTTTCATGTTTCGGTACTGTTGCATCACTCTAACCACAGATGCACTAATTCAGTATTTATGGTATATAGTGATGTCCTCATAATATTATAACAAGTGCATGACGAAGGGCATCTTAATTTTGGCCGGTATCAACGCTTCCTAGTTCTAGGTGGGCACAGCTGGGTCTCTTTGCAATGAATACACACAGCACAACACACTGTTTATTCGAGGACACAAAATAAAGTATCTTCACAATTTATCTTAATATGCACACGTGGCTCGGATGGATAACTTTTGGAAACGCGGCGAAGTCGGACGTAGGTAGGCTACACTTGTTTCCTCCGCTGTGTCTGTCGCCAAAGTGTCCGTCGACAGCTCCACGTTCGCTTCTAAAGACATCAAATGACATTGACAGCTGTCAACTGCCGATCTCAGTGTTGCCAACCATCGTATCCAATACGCCCAAATCTATTTAGATTTGACGTCCCGTTTTCCAATCTCCGACATGTATATAAGATTATAACAATTTAACGTACACAGAAAAGGGCACGAAGATTAAATAAAAATGCATTTTATTTTTGCACACATGTAAAAAGCAAATGCTTAAAACTCGTTTTAACATCTCAAGGGAGCTATTTACCTGTTTATTATATTTTTTAAACTGTTAGTGAGTTTTTCAGAATTCTCAGTAGCAGCACGCAATCTTGTTGATATGCCGGTAGCGAGAATAGGCTTGCCCCCTATTACGTGGGATCTAAAAATTCATGGCGAAATCTGGGTGTAATATTACACCTCTGACTACCCCTTCGGGGATACAGGCGGGAAAAAAAAAAGCAAATGCTAGGAACTCTTTTTAACTTCTCAAGAGAGCTATTTACTTGTTTATTATATTTTTTTAAACATACTTAATTACGACTTTGAATTAATACATAAACATGCGTGTCATTCATAAAGGAACATGACATATCGCTGTTTAGCTTACCAACTTTACAACAATATCTATTTTGACGATGTACCTAGACATTATTATAATTAGCTTCATTATAAGTAACTATGAAAGGCCTGAATTTCACACGTTAGGATTAGGTCCCTCGAAATTACCTAGAAGTTGTTCAATGACTTACTGTATTGTTTAACTAACTATATGTGGAAATATATAAAGAAGAGTTATGAGGAAATTGAGTAGGCCTCTGTTGGCTGGTCTTAAATGAATTTTAACTGTTTAGGTACTCAATTTTGAAATTAACATTTTCCTAATTCAGGTAATAGCAGGTATTAATATTATTTGAGTTTCCAGTGTTTAAAGTCAAACTTTGAATTTATGTAAATTTATTTTTTATACTTTTTTATTTATTTGACTTCTTGCACAAAATAATATAATTTGTACAAAGGCGGACTTAATGCCCAAGGCATTCTATACCAGCCAACCTTTGGGTGGTGCAGAGACGAATCAAGGTGCGTGCTAAAACTGCATGTAAACTACTAATCAAGATACATAAAATATTACGTATAAATATACATATATACATATTGTCTAGAGTTGCCGTAGGCAGGCAGGAATTGTTCAGAGTGCGCAGTGGAAGTTGTAATACATCTGCCTGACCACGACAAGACAAGGATCCAGACACAATGCACTGCGTTGCACAGTGATGAGTTCAAAGAACATGCAAGTTACAACTATCAATATTAATTAACTTACCAAATGTTCACTGATGATGATGTTCTTGAGTGGACCTATAAGATTAACTCATAATTTTGGCCAAAATAACAAGCAAATCGAATAAGTACCACAGGGTCCAGTTCGGCGTCCTTCATCAGCGAAGTCGTCGGGCACCAAGCACGTGCATCGGATTCACACTAGTTACTATGTTCGATATTATACTATTTTTATCACGAATAAACCGGTGCCGGTTATTGATCAAAGAAGCGGCTTCACACGAGTTTTTTGGTTTTACACAAATACAAAATCAAAACCGCGCTCACAAAACGGAATCTTCCAGAGCGAACAGAAAGCTAGGTTTTTTCACTGACCGCGGGAAACGAACAAACTATTCGCGAAGCTACCAGGATGTGCTTTTCAAAAGGCGATCAATTTATTTCAATTACAAACCCACGCGAGAGAGACCAAACGGCGTGGGAGCAACCAAACAGAAAGGGACAGAGAGAGATTGGAAGCATTTGAGATGTGGTGTTGGCGTAGGATGGAAAGAATCAGTTGGACAGAAAGGAAAACAAATGATGAGGTCTTAAACATAGTAAAAGAGAAAAGAAATATCTTAAGTACAATAGAAAATAGAAGAGGTAAAATGTTGGGGCACTTGATACGACATGACAATTTCATTAAAAACATCTTGGAAGGAAAAATGGAAGGAAGGCGAGGAAGGGGTAGGCCAAGGAGAACATTCATAGACCAAGTAAAGGAAAAAGTTAACGTTGCGTCGTATCAAGATGTCAAGGCACTGGCTGAGGATAGATTGGCATGTAAGAAGCTCCACCGACAAGAGCCTAGCTCTTAAATAGAAAAAAAAAACATACACATTAATAAAATTATTGTATGTGTCCCGGTAGGGTCAGAACAATATATGCTAAACCCGGTTTACGTGACCCCGCAACTAAATGTCATCGAAGACACGTCGGTGGTTTATATGAGCCGGTCGCAGCGTCTTTAGGAACCCCTAAAGACGCTGGAGTCCTGCTCAGACTCACACACCTCTTTTTAACCAGCTCAAATTCGACTCCTTTAAGGAGTCTTACTCCTCGACTCCGGAGTCGAGTTAGGGTTACCACCGCGAGAACATACACATCCAATAGGTTAAAGCATTTATATATTTTTCATTTTAAAGCTTATAGCAACGTCTTGATTTTGTAAATTTAAATTACGAAAACTTATTGTATATATTATTTATTGACAAAGGAAGAGATGAGTACATAAAAATGTTTTAAAACGAACGCAAAACAGAAGTTACTTTAAACAACGTGAAAATTGCATGAAAACCAGTCTTTCTTTAACTAAGTTTAACTAATCATTGTAATAACTATAACACACATTGCCGTTCCGTTAGGCCAGCAAATTGCTTTGTAACCGCGGAGTCGGGAATGGATGACGCGAAATATGGTAATGTATTATGATAATGCCGGCTGAGATGGCCTTTGTTTTGTGACATGAGGGCGAGCTGGATAGCGAACATGTGTGAAATATCTATGTAGCTTACTTGTGAAGAGGTGTTTCCAATAATACGTTTGAACGTGCATTGACTGATGGTGGTGGACATTTTTAAATCAATAAGTTGCAGCATCGTTCAAATTTTTTACATATACATATTATGAATATAATGTATTGATACATATTATTTGTACTCACACAATAATACTAGCTACATAGCTTGTTATAAATAGATATTTATACCTCCTTCAATTAGTTAAGGTGACTAATGAATGATACGAATTTAAAACACTGATAACATGATGTACCTATGCAATATTTGATAATCATATTGGCACCAGACGGTTGCAAAAATAGAAAAATGAAGATGTGTGGAAGAGACTAGACCATATCAATTTATCAATTTCACTTAGATTGAAAATATCAACTTACACTTCGACTCAAGATATTATTTATAATTTTACTTATATTGTTATGTTATATAATATTATAAACATATATAAGTTGGCCAAACGAATATGCAGTAAGTGTGACTTGTTAAGAAGGCAGCAGGGCTTATTCACTATGACCATTTTGAAGTCTTAACGTGTTTTAACGTGCTAGTTACCCACGTCGGCACGTTATTGTCTTAAACGGTATTCACTATGCCAACTTCAAGTTTGACAAGCACGGTAGCCCACGTTTCGGACACGGTTTTAGTTGTCAAAATTCCGTGAGCTAAGAGGTCACGTAACATGCACGTAACGCGTTTATTGTAAAACGATAGAGGATAAATAAGTACTAAGTTTATTTGTTTTATATTATTTTCAGTGTCCGTTAGTGGTTAAATGCTAAGTTTATTTGCTGTTTTATTTACCAGTGTCCGTGTCAAAGTTATTTAATTAAATATTATGTTTTATGAAAATTGACGCCTGTCGCTGGCGCCAGCGTCTCACTCGTCTTCGGATAAATAATAAATCCATTATGATTTATTAGATTCTGTTAGAATTGGGCTATTTGCTGCACTAACCGCACTTATATTTTTTTATATTGTAGCGCGACTGCAACTGTCATGTCTGTCATCAATGTCATCATTATGTTTTCGTTCAAAAATTGACTTAAGTACAAAAGATGAAATAAAGTTTGAAGATCAATTTTTTATTTTGAGATTGTTCCTGGCGAAATTGAACTAAAATAATATAATTTAAGTTTTATAAGCCTTTTTTATTTGTACTGTAGCTTTTAGTAAAAATTACAAGTTAGTAAAACAATATTTATGAAATCAAAATTGAGCCGGCAAACCGGCATTAAGAATTATGAACGAATGTCGTGAAATTGATAACTAGGCATAGACAAGCTGTCGTATGGCATACTGAATACAATATTTTGATTGTCGTGGTACGTCACGTTACTGAAACACGTTTACGTCTAGTGCACGTCAGACGACACACGTCTTGAACATGGTATTTCAGTTGTCATAGTGAATAAGCCCCCGACAATCGTGCGCTACACACAGCTCAGCTAATCCACTTTTCCGTCTAATTACTTCCATTATTAAAGTAATACAGATTAAAATATAAGTTGTCTGCTCCTTCACTTTTTTGGATTAGCTTGGCAGACATTATCGAAATTACAAGGTGTTGAATTTTCATGAACCATGAGAAATTACAAATTGTTATGATAATGTGCTTCTTATGAGATTAGTAAAATTAAAAAATTATAGATTATTTAACAAGATTGTACGATAACATTATGTGAAGCGGTGATGAGAGTACATTATTAAAAAGGGTGGATGAAAAAGTATCATTTTATCAGCCTAAAAGCCTAAAAATTGTATCTTATAAATGGGAATAGGAATATACCTCATTATCAAAACCATTTTTTTTATTCCGTTTGCTTGCTAATGTTCCAATTACGTTCTTTCGTGTATAGTTTTGGCCAAACTTCTAGTGCTCTCTGAAGTTGAACCTTACAGGTGTTTGCGCAGGTACAGTCAAACAGAAAATCTTTACGAAAGAAATATATTTCAATATAGCTACATATTTTTGTTACCATGACAAATAAATTAACTTTTAGTTTATTGTGACAACAAAGTAATGAAACAATTGTAAACCAAGGTCTAATATTACGGCAAAAGATGTTGAAAACTGTAAACATATATTATCTACGTACATTCATCACCATTTTCCTAATCGATTCACGGTAGAGGTGAGGAATATTCTTGGTGGATGACAAACAATTAAACAAAATAGTAAGTGAATATCACAGACGTATAAGAGTATATGGGTAAGTATAAAATAACAATCAATACAACATATTATAGCAAATGGATAATTTAAAGTTGCGTGCGGAAAATTAGAACACAAATTCAAATTTCAAATGCAAAAGAACATAAGTATTATCCGAATTTACACGTCACGCTACGAATCGTGAAGTCTCCTCCCGCTACCCGCCCCCATCCCGCTGACACCTAATTTTCGATTACTGCGCAACTATACGCAGCAACTTCAACGGGAACTAGAAATTTGGCGATATCTATTCTCGTTGCTACTCGTATACTGCTCGTGTACTGTTTCAAATGCCACGTTTACGGAAGTAAATAGCGCCTAAATAATGGATACTTGAAACCAAATTTTATACATTTAATTAAAGTTTAAGTAAAGGACTTCAGTTTCCAAGATTTGTAAAGCTCTCAAGCAGTTATTATTCCATTGGGAAAAGAAAATAATTTATTTTAGTTTTACTATTGTATACCAACATAATTTTATTTTATTAATGTTCGAAACTAATTTGATGAATTTTTTAGGCACAAAAATGTCCAAATTTTTATGTTCCATTAAAAGGTTTTCAAGACTAAATGAGTCTGTCTACGGAATACGGAATATCCTTCTATCAAGCCCTTAGGGAGTTCACACATCGCGCCTCGTTAAAAGCATTAGCAAAAATATATTAGTGTTCAATCCGATTAATTGCGATAAATGCTCTGGCACCTAAATGAGATCTGTTGTAGGAAGTATTTTAGAGTATAAAGTGGTTACAGTAAGGGGATATAAAGGAATTAGTAGCACGTTAAACTAAGGAATTATTGATGAAGTTTTTAATTGGTTATGTTGATGGTTTCTTAAGATGATGTGAATTACAGAGTCACTCTAATTTATTCTGTGATTTGAATAATTGATGAGTAGATTATTTTGTAGTTGTATGGTACAACAAATTTTGTTTGAGAGGGAAGGAGGTCTGCTCTTTTAGTAGTATTTAATTTGCGGTTGAAGCGGTGACTTTGGCGCTTTACATTAAGGAAGGAAACTTGCATAGTGTTGTTGCAGCAGTGGACACAACAAACAGCTAGACTTGGAAAATATTTGTAGATTGCAATAGATTTTGTCCCGCCTTTTGTCGAACCTGCAACACTGGACACTCTTCTAAGACGCTATTTGTGTAAATCATGTATGTTGATGATGTTTTCAGCAGACTTCACCGTAACATATTTTCAGCATCCATAATAGCAACATGCTTTGCAGACGACCCTAAGACTACCTTGTTACAAGTCTTAGAAATGGCGTCAACATCTCACGAACCTACTATGCGTTTTACAACCCTCGTCAAATTCATCATCCCATACATTTCGTGCGAGATAGACTACACCATGGTTTATTATGCACACCTTATGCTCCCATTATGAGTAAGTATCGTCCCATGACCGCTATTAGAGACGTCAAATGGCGATTATTATGGCATTCGTATGGGGATAGCTGTGAATAAATAACAGCTTGTTATAGTGATTGCTAGAACTGGTGATTAAAGGACATTTTGTAATCAAAATTACACGATGATACGGTATTTTGATTAAGATTGACATTTTAGATAACTGAGTTCCAAGTTAATTAGGTGGGTCCACACAGAGCGAGCAGCCTCGCGAGGCATTTGCCGCGCGAGGAAACGGTCCCCGAACGAGCGAGACCATAGAATAAAGCTGCGTTCACATTTATCTGACGTAATCTCTCGTGACGGTCTCTGTCGTAATTACTTACCGTTCACATTTGGCTGTCGCCGTCTGTCGCGATCTGACGCAATTTTAAATCAGTTCTGTCTTGACTCTCGTGGAGTTCACACTTTCGCAATGTTTTTGATGAATTATCCGATTCAGATTAAGTAGATATCCAATTATATCCATAAATTATTTACATAGGATTATATTATTTCGTATTCAATTAGCTCATCTATAGGTACTGTATAAGAATAATATTATAAAAAGGAAGTCAATTAGTTCGTCGTCCATTGCGCACAATTGCATACACGCGCGTTTGACGGTTTACCACAGACAGTGGCGCGACCACATTAGTCTGACGAGTTGTGTCGCGCGAGTTAACTGTACGGAACTCAACAATGTTAGCTTCGTCAGCACATCTCTCCCCACCAAATCATCTAGATAATCTTATTGTCATCTTAGCATTAATTTATTATAAATACCTTTGTAGATCTAACATTAGCGATTACTATTTTATATTTTAAATATACTGTTAAGCTGTTATAATTATCTAAAAAGTATTTTTTTTACAATTAATCTGAGTCCAATCTCTTAATTCGCGCTGTACCATCCCCCCCTCCCTCTTTGTCGCAGACCGGGATATTGTCTGTCGCGACACGACTGACGCCGTCACGACAGATTACATCAGATAAATGTGAACGCGGCCTAGAGCGCGGCAGCCTCGGCACCGTAGGAAAAAACAAAATTGTAGTTGTCATAAAGTTTGAATTCAGAACATGAAAATATAGTTGAAAATCTATTGTATTATTGCGCATGTATCTAATTGTCGACTTCTGAATTAGAGTGAAATAGTACATTTGCCATCTATCGGTCTACGTATCAATGTGACATCGTTGGTCTCTCCTCTCTCTTATTTTTAAATTCTGTTTATAAATATAGTACTTGGAAAGGGTCATACTGCAATAGGGTTGTGGCATGTGTTTTTACTAGCCGGCTGCCTGACTGACGCCAATTGCTGTACCTACTTTAGGTACTAGACAATGGTAATAATGGGCCATAACATAGGTACATATTTACTTATACTTACTTTTTTTGTAAATATATACATAGAAACACCCAGACCAAGACAAACATTCATGTTCATGCACACAAATGTTTGACATGAGCGGAATCGAACCCGCGACCTTCGGCGTTGCAGTCGCTTACACTCCCGCTTTGCCAACCGGTCGTCGATTATTGTTACACCTAAAGGATGGAATAGGTAGACATGGAAAAAAAAATAGAATGAATTATAGGAAATTAATGTCTGTAGGCAAGGATACTGTAACCGAAGCACAGACTGAAGGATTGTTATTGGTATAATAAATAGCGTCAAAGATGAGAATGTTATGATGAATGTATCCTCCGTCATTCAGTGACCTGTGGATAGGGTATGCGACTGCTGAGCGGAGGTCCTGGGTTCGAATCCCGGGTCGGGCAAAAGTGTTACTGGGTTTTCCCGAATTCTCAGAAGCAGCACGGAGTCTGCTGATGTGCCCGTTAACGGCAATAGGCTCGTCCCCTATTACGTGGGACCTAAACATTTCATGGTGAACTGTGGATGTAATAATATTACAACTCTGGGTATCCTTACGCGGATACAGACGTGAGTCTATAAAAAAAATGTCCAACATACAAACACACTTGCGAATTTATATTATTAGTAGGGATTATTATATTCGAGCGAGGCACGAAACAGCGTCCAGACCGCGGCAAAACAAAAAACCAAACTCGATGGCTGGGCCGCTCGGTCGCTCGCCCGCGGCGGCACACGCGCTTGCCTCGGCCGGGGCACGTCCAAACAGAAGGGTATCTGGACAAGGAAAATCCATTCAAGTGTGCACACTATCGGACGTCTGTTGCGGACGTGACCTTGAGCGTTCAGACGTCCGATAGCAATCTGGGAAAATGATAGTAAATGTCCGCGGACGTTTACTCTCATCCGTATATTGTCCATGGTGGCCTTAATATTGATTTTATACCGAATGTAGTCAAAAAATGTTAAATTCACTTTCAATTCAACAGTTCTGCTTAACTTCAAGATCTACCAATAATATAATCTAATAGTGCTAACTGCTAGTGTCCTGAATTAAGAAAAATATGCTCCTACCTAGCCTTAATGTATTGCATAGACAGCATGGCGTGTCTATGGTTGTATCGGACGCGGACGCGACAGAAAGCCGCGTCCGAAAGGGTGTGCACACTATGTGTCGCGACTTACTGTCGCGACAGTAAGTCGCGTCCGAACAGTTTGCGTGCGCCTTAATTCGGTAGCTCGGGCGCACAGCCTCGCGAAGCATTTTCCGCGCGAGGCTGCTGTGGACCCGCCTATTTATTTGTTTCAGTACATGACTATATTTTAAGGTATAATTATGTTACAGTGAGAATCATAATAATTATGTTTTATTGGAATATAAAAAATATTTCACATGAAGACATATTTGGTTTCATTGTTTTTAATTTTCATCCATGTATTTTACTTTTTTTTTGTCTTTTATATTACATCATTTTCTCTATTTTTTTCTTCTATTTAATTTTAAGGCTGTAAGAAACACCGGATTCGATGCGGAAGGCGGAGGGTCGTGTACTAAGACGCGTGTTGGAAATGTCCTATATCCAGCAGTGTACTGCGATAGGCAGATAAAGAACATATGCTGCCAACCTCAGGGGAATTGCGTGATTTACATATTTTATGGACCTTTACTGCCGTACTTGCTGCGTAAAAGACTTTCGCATCTGATAAAACCAGGCATTATCTGTGTCAATACTAATCATATTTTCTTTTACCCATGGAACATAAACAAAACTTTCTATACGCCAAAACTTATAACAAGGCAGCAGTCTTCAAAAGTACAATTCCTCCACATATCAAGGGGAACCAATGTCGGGATGCCGTTCGTTCCCGAGTCGGACATTGACGCGGGTCGACAACGCAGTTCCACCCTCACTAAATCCGATTTTGCTTCATATTTCATGCGTCGTTCTTTTGTCGTTCTATGTACGGATTTTACTTAGATTTTTGCCCTATCCTTTGTGTAAAGATTAATTATCAAAATCCCGGTATTTTGGCTGCCGTGTACTTATGTTTTTGTTAACAACTCATGACGGGCCCTACATGTCTTATAAGAATCAAAGATTTACGGGGAAGTGTGAGTATATGATACAATTATGATCATGTTCTGATTTCAACTTGATAGAGCTGACTTAAATAACACATCTCTCCTTTAAATAGCAACCTTCTTTCTTGTTTTCTTTCTTAACTTCTGACTCAACTCTCTGAAACAATAATTTGTGGACACAAAATGCAGTGTTAAACATAGAGGTGACCGCTCAAACTTACGCTACATGCACAGTCACAATTATCATAGAAAAAATCAATCCGCTGCCACATTAGGCTACAATAATCATAATTACCACTACAAAATATGTGCCACAACATATTTTTCGCGTCGCGTATGGGAATTGCGTCAAAACGGCTTACTAGCACGGAGCGCTGAAAAAGCGATAACAAATCTACTACTCTATAATATAATATGTGCAGTAGCATTATTAGGCTGAAAAGCCCATGCATATATCACGGTAAGGCAATCACATAAGTATTCACAGTTTTAATGAATGAATTTTGCATTGTTAATCTCATAGCATCCCTATCGTGCAAATAGTTGCTCTCACTTTTGGTATGGGTATTCACTATAAAAATAAAAAAACTCCGCAAAAATATTCAATGTACTTATAGCGGGTGGCGCAAAAGTTTTAAAACCTTATAGAAATTCATTATATTTTTTTATGACATCTCCTGTCAATCTGATATTGAAAATTGAGTAGTAATCAAATGTAAAATTCACTAAAAATAGTCATGGACCGCTTTACTCCTCAAGAACGTGGAATAATCGAATAATTTTAAAAAAGGATAATTTTTCTTCAACATTGATTATGAGTGGCCAAGCGCATTTCCATTTCTTGGGGCATGTCAATAAGCAGAATACTCGCTTCTGGGGCACTGAAAATCCGCGCATTATTCAATAAACACCTTTATATCCAATAAAAGTAACTGTATGGTGTTGCGTCCAGACTTCTTTCTTTGGGGTTATTTGAAATCTTGGGTGTATGTGAACAAACCACAGACTCTCGCAGCTTAAAAGAAAACATACACCAAGAAATAAGAAACATATCGCTGCAAATTTTACGGCTAGTTATGGAAAATGTCATAAATAGGGTTCAAATGTGCTTCAACTCTGGAGGTCAACATTTAATACACATCATATTTAAATCATAATGCAACTAAAGTTGTTTTCATTTAGAAACAAAGAAAATGTTTTCTAAAGTTGTTAAAGTTTCTTAAGTTGCTAAAATATAAACATAACAGTTCCGTAGGAATTGATGGCATTAATACAAAAAATATCAAGGCCTGTTCAAAGCACATCTGTGAACCCTTGAGCCATTTCAAATCAATAGTTAAACCCTTATTTAAAAAAGGGGACGTAACTGATCTGAACAATTATCGTCCGATTACACTAATACCAATACTCTCCAAGGTATTCGAGAAAGCAATATTAAAACGGCTCCATAATTCCCTTACAAAATTGGGCATATTAAAAGAAGAACAATTTGGTTTTCGGCAAAATAGTTTCACATCGTTAGCATGCTTTGATCTCATTAAAGAAATAACTGAAGCTATCAATAAAAACAAACCAGTAAGTGCAATATTCCTTGACATGAGCAAGGCTTTTGATTTCGTTCATCATGAGATACTTCTACATAAATTAAACAGATACGGCATAAGAGGGAATGCTAATGACTGGCTTAGGAGTTACCTTTCAGACAGAACTCAATGCGTCGAAATAACAAAAATCCACAATAATAACAAGATGCACTATAAGTCTAAATTTAAGAATAATAAGTTTGGTGTTCCGCAAGGAAGTGTTTTGGGACCGTTTTTGTTCCTGATGTATATCAATGATTTGCCTAATGTCACCCATCATAAAACTGTGCTACTTGCAGATGATACAACACTAGTCGTGAAATGTGAAAATATAAATACTTATGAGCAAGAAATAAACGATGCACTCAAAAGTGTTATCGATTGGCTTAATATTAATAATCTAAAGATCAACTTAGAAAAAACTAAACTAGTTCAATTTCAAACATACAAACGTAGTCGAATAGATTTAAATGTAGTTTATAATAATACAAACATAGAAGAAGCTGATACAGCTAAGTTCCTAGGTATTATGCTAGATAGAAATTGTAGTTGGAAGGCACATATTGAGTACATCTGTGACAAGCTTAATTCATTTGTATATACTATAAAAAAGCTTCGGACTACAGTATCAACAGAAGCAGCACTTAGTGCATATCATGGGATGTCTCATCTGTTCTTGCGTATGGTCTCTTGTTGTGGGGAAATTCGGTTGAATTTGAAAAAGTATTCCGTGTACAAAAAAAAGGGGTAAGAGCTATTATCGGGGCATGGGGCATATTTAAAAAATTACGTATTTTACCACTAGCTTGTATGTATATTAAAGAAGTTTGCATATTTGTTAAACAACATTCGGAATACTATGAACTTCAACCACAAGTGTCAAAAAGAAATGTAATCCCTAGAAATAAGCATAAATTGTACCAACCCCACTCTAATCTAGAATTTTTTTAAAGGAATTCATATGTAAATGCTATCAAAATTTATAACAAATTACCAAATGTATTCAAAGAGCTTCCCTTGAAAATATTTAAGACTAGACTCACGAAATGGCTTCTGGATAAATGTTTTTATGACCTCAAGGAATATATGACATTCAAATAATAATGTACAGTTTAATATAATATTATTGTTACGTATTATAGTTTTAGTTTAGTTTGATTTTAATTTAATTATAATTTAGTTTGAATTTAATTTAATTTTAATTTGGTTTAATTTTTGATTTAATATTAATTTAATTTTAATTTATTAATCAGCACATATCGTAATGGAAAAAAGCCTATATGGAATGAAATAAAGCCTTATTGTTATTATTATAGTTTATGATGTTCATCGTTGACACAATTTAATCAATAATTTCTGTTTTCTATATGAGCAACTCCAATATCGGCAATTTTGTATTTGTTTAGTGTTATACCTAAGTAATTATTGTCAATCTATAATTTTCTGATACTAATAAATTGTTTAATCTAAAATTATATAATAAGAGCCTTTTGCACACCATTGTTATGGTAGAATGTACAGAACCATTAATGCAATAACTAACATGTATTGTATGTACTACATTCTGGCAAATAAACGAATTCTAATTCTAATTCTAAAGTTTCTAAAGTTGTTTTCATTGAGAAACGAAGAAAATGTTTGTTTTCATTTAGAAACGAAGTTGTAGCTAAACCAAATAGGGTCATTACTTTGCGCCAACCTGTATATTACTTGAGGACGCCCGCAGCTGCGCCTGAACTTTTTTTAAATTTGCCCGATCTTCTGAGAATTCCAACAAATCCCTTCTTATTGCACCGCTACTGTCAGTAATGCAAGGAGTTTATATATACCTACATATTTGTATGTTAAGAGGGCCAATATCACTATAAGACAGACAGATGACCAAATAAGATAGATCAGCGAAGAATATTTTTTACCGTGATTCGACGTCAACGAACACCCTGGTAGCTTTAGTGGATATACCTCAAGCACCTAAAGGAATAGCCATACACACACACACACAGATACACACAGACCACGCGAGAGGCATAGGACAAGCATGTGATTTGAGTTCCCACTGTGAAGAAAGAAATAGGAAGATTCTTGAAAACAGTTTAAAATCACACTGTATAAAAACACCTAGAGATCTCAAAAACTCGTATTGAAATTAATTCCAAACGTTAAATTATGTTGGTTCATTTTATGGTATAGTAAATTTACTACCAAATATCGCAAGGCTTTATACAAATTGCGTCAGCTGTACCTTTGTAAACGGATTATTTACAACCGCATTGATTGAAAATAAGGTGACGCCGAACAAAACACAGGAATTGAGTTAATACGAAGGCGATAGTAAATTTTATACCGTTTAAGTACAAATGACCGAACCATCAACTGTATGCTGAGATAAAACACACTTTATGTGAAAAGAAATAAGTTTGGTTTTCGAGTGTCCTGTTACACGTTGACAGTATGTGTATTAAGGAATCCAAGTCGGTCGACATTGTTGATAAGGGTCACCGCTCTTTAGGCGACAGTATCCTATTGAGCTTTACTCCTATTTAAGATATTTGATCAAGTAATAAGAGGTAGCGAGAAGTAATTAAACTATTACCTGTTATGATATAACGTTATTGTTTCGATGAAAATATATACGTAATATTGTTTCGAGGAAAGTAGCAGGAGCGGTTCCTCTTAGTTCCTAGTAATTGTTGTATATATATCAACACAGAATTTATATAGTACGAAGATATACTTAAGTGAATGGGGCAGAAATGAAGGTACAACTTGAACGTAAGTACTAGTTTAATTTTGCGTAGTATCCGATTCATGTGACGTGTGGTGACGGATTAAGAATACGGAATGTCACCACCCCATATCATGCCATGGGTGTCGTAAGAGCCGACAGAGGGAGCATATTATGCAGAGAACAGCACTGTAAGAGAAGGAAAACTTGATACAAACCCTATACCAACCCGTTTGGCCAGCGTGGTATAGTAGGCCAATTCCTCCTTTCAAAGGAGAGGCCTAGTCCAGCAGTGGACTGTTAAAGGCTGATGATGATGATGATGATGATGATAAGTATCCGATTTGGTAGATGTGAGCTATCATAATTATTCTATTTCATCGTTTCAATTTTTTTAACGTAAGTCCATAATAACCTATTCTAAGTGAATTTTGGCCTTACTTAGAATGAATACTTACTATTTTTATTTTATTTTTAATTCGCCGTAGCTTCGCCTTACCAGGTTGTCAGTGTTATTCATTCTATCTAATTGGCATGACTGTCGTTCCTGACAGCACGATGCACGTATGGAGTAGTGGATTCAAACGGCTTACAACGGTCGTGTTCGCGGAGGGACTCAACTGTCAGTCCCTTCGCAAATACGATAGTTGTAAGCCGGTTAAAACAATTGTAAGAATTTAAGACTTTTCAGCTACATAAGAACTCAAAGACACGTTACTCTATAGCAACTATTGTTGTAACTCAGAAATAGCGATGCAGTATCACACCAATACTCACGCTAAACATAAATAATTAGTATATATCCGAGTACCGCACTTTTCCACAGAGCGACTGCCTGTCTGACCTCCACAACGCGCGGTATTTCATGGTTTAGTCTAGTGTCAGTTTATTCAAAGGTACTGAGTACAGACTCCTTATAACGACTGTCAAAAATCTTCATGACAACCAGGCCAATGCCTTTACTTGCTCCTTAAAATGCCTTAGCTTGGTGCTCTCTGTGGCACGCAGCTGCTCTATGGAAAAATAAAGTAATTGCAGTCAAGCAAAATTATCAGGAGGAGCAAAAAAACGAAAATCACAAATTTAAAACGTACTGCCGACAACTTAAGTACTTTTGTTATTTCATAATTTGTAAAATAATTAGTTCTATTTGTTTCAAAGCAATTTTTTTTTAAATTATTGGTAACTTTCCTTTAAATTGAAAAAAATATTTTTCTATAGACATAAAATTAATTTTAAATAAAAAGAACAATTCAGTAACAAAATAACTACAGTCACTTTATTTTTTAAATAATTTAAAAAGAGATTGACAAGTTAGGTTTTAGTTTTAACAAAGACAATGAAGCCATTTAAAAATTAATATATCTACTATAAGCAGAGAGGTTGGACTAGGTTTAGACTAGAGGGAACATGCCCGCTATATTTCCATATACCAAACGTGCAACATGTAATGTCAGTTGGTCTTAGTTGGTTAATCATAACGTCAAATTATGCGTCTCATTTAAAGAGGCATAGACTCCTTACAGACTCATATCTTTGACTGCATTCTATAAATAGCCGTGCTGTCATCTGTCATCAGTGTAAAATTTGATGGACGGTTGTGTTTACATTTTTCATAACTTTTTTGCATTTAAATAGTAAGTAAGCTTAAAATAATCAAATAGTATAGTCATGAATGAATACACATTGTGTATGTGATATCGGGATGTGGATTCCACTATTCTTGGAACGGAAATAACAGGAGAAACTTTATCTTCTAGCAGTGAGTCGGCATTTGACAACAAATTTCTTAGTTTTCTCGTATTAATGCTATAATGAGTGTTAAGTTTACACAATATCATTGTATTGCAAATCAAAGGAACAGCTTGCATGCGTATGTGATATGAATTTAACTCACAAATTGATATTTTGTACATTTATTGATTTATTTGCCTTAGTGAGGGGATTTGACAGGGTAGCCGCGGTTGCTAAGTTGGCAATAAACAAAGACGTCCAGCGGTCTAATTTTCTATCGTGCGTTTGGTAGTAGGTAAGCGCAGTTTAATGTACAATGTACATTATTTACTTAGATACCTACCTTAAACTTTGAAAGTAGCGTCTATTAACCTAAAGCCTTGTACGGACCAAACGTTTCAGTGTACGCGCGTGTGTGTAGGCTTACATTTTTGCATCTTTATAATAGTAGATGGATTAAAGATGTGAGTCGCATTTTTTATTATTAAGAAGGTGTTTTTTTTATTACAGGTTGCCTATTAATGACGTCACAAGAAAACTTTGGATAAATGCCGTTGGACTGCCTAGTTTGATTTGGCAGAAGTACCATCGTAGTTGTATACGTAATTTTGAGAAAGACTGTTTTTTAAAGACAGAAGTCCTTTCTGTCTTTAAAAAACAGTCTTTCTCAGGCGTCGTTTAAAACCGAATGCTGTGCCTACATTACATTTATGCCCGGACATTGCACACCCGGTAGAATTATTTATCTAAAGCTAAACAAAAAGAGTGTAATTTTAGTTTGAAGATATTAATAAAATATAATCATTACAACGATTTCAATTAATCTACCTACTTCTATATTATTTATAATATCAAGGCTATCCTGACCGATCAAAGATGTCTTGCCTTGTAGTCCGCTATATGATATTTATACCATATAATATAATATTCTTCCACATTCACACAATACCATCTGGTCCCAAACAGTTGATTACACTCACGCCAACTGGGTCGCCAAAGTATAGCACTTCAGCAGTACACTGCTGTACTAATAGGTACATAAAGGCAAATCATTTGTGCTGGCGCATCACAAATCGGATAACCTACAACTCTATAAAAATCGAACAGTGTCCAACGTAAGCAATAGCAAGCAACATGATATAATGCGACGCAAACAAATTGCCAAAGCCTGCCGCATTAGCCAATCGTACAATACATAATCTAAGTCTCAGTTTCTTAGTACTATCTGTCTGGCAAGTCTTTGCAAAGCACTGTCAGGCGTCGACAGCAAAAACTACAATTTCAATATTTTAGTTGTTTACTTGTACGGTTTAAATATATCGACACATACTAAAGTCATACTAAAGACATTTGACCAAAAATTATTTATCGATAAATCATCACTGTTACGAACAACACTCGGTTTCCTAACTCTATGTTTTGTCTACTGTCTGGCTACCACAAGACTGCTATAAGATCGTGCTGCTATACCTATCGATAGCTCTTTCTATCATACTACATGTGTCATTAGAAAGAAGATATCAATCATAGCAACCGCTGTTGTTATTGTAGTGTTACTTTTATGACTTAATAAGGTTATATTTCTATGACTATAAGATTTGTCGGCTTTTGCTTTTTATGAATCACATAATTTGTAAGAATTGTAAACTAGTTCATCTTAGGATTTATGAGGATAAGTGTCACTCAAGGAATAGGACATGTATATAACGGTTACCTAAAATAAATTCAAAAATCATAGATATAAACTATAATCATATATTGAAGTATTCAATCAATCCGCCTATCGCAGACCACTGCTACACATAGGCATCGCCCAACACGCGCCACAGTACACGGTCCTCAGCCTTTCGCATCCAGTCTGTCCCAGCCACCTTTTTCAGGTCGTCGGTCCACCTAGGCGGGGGCCGCCCTACCTTACGCTAGCCGCGGCGTGGTCTCCACTCTAGGACACGCTTGCTCCATCGGCCATCAGTCCTTATACAGATATGGCCAGCCCACTGCCACTTGAGCTTACTGATTCTGTGAGCTATGTCGGCAATTTTGGTTCTTTGTCGGATAACTTCGTTTCGGATTTTATCCTTCAAATAGACGCCAAGCATAGCCCGTTCCATAGCTCGCTGCGTGACTTTTAGTTTGTGGACTAGTCCCACTGTGAGTGTCCACGTCTCGGCACCGTACGTCATAACAGGTAGGACGCATTGATTGAAGACTTTGGTCTTCAGGCATTGCGGTAGGGACAAAGAGAAAACTCAACGTAGCTTGATCATGATAAAAGTTAGCAAGCCACGTCTCAGTAGGATCCAGTTGGATCCCGATTTCTTTCTCGAAGTTGTTTCAACCAAGCTGGACTACTTGACCAAGGTAGACATACTCTTGAACAACTTCGAGCATCGATCCGTCGACTTAAACCGGTCCCGGCACAATGTGTTCGTTGAACATAATCTTGGTTTTATGCAAGTTCATGCCGAGACCGACCCGTCGAGAGGCTCCATTTAAGCTGTGCAGCATCTCACTCGACTCTTCCAGGCCCTCTGCCGCGATGACAATATCCTCGGCAAACCGAAGGTGGGATATGTACTCGTCATTAATATTTATGCCCCGTCCACTCCAGTCCAGCGTCTTAAAGACGTCTTCGAGTGCGTTGGTGAAGAGCTAAGGGGATATTACATCCCCTTGCCTAACCCCTCTACGCAACTCAATGGGGCTGGTTTTACTGTCCTGGAGCTGGACGGTCATAGTGGCCATGTCGTACAAACATCTCAACACCTCGATGTAGCGCCAATCGATGCAACACCGCCACAGAGCTCCCTCTAACTTGGAGGTTACTGTTTTGCCATCCGCAGTATTGAGTTTCGATAGATGAATTCTACCAAGCTGGCGAGCGAAGACTTTGGTGCCCCGATTCTGTTCAATCGCATCGAATTAATATATACTTCCAATCAGACATGATGAAGTATATCTCGTTCCTTGTCACAGTATCGGGGCTTCGCCATGTCCACTTTCTATGAGGCTTCCTCTTGAAGAAGGAGTTCATTAAAAAGAGCTCCTGTGACTTCATAAAATTCACCAGCATTTGCCCCCTGTGATTACGGCGCCCCACGCCATACTGTCCGATTTTCGTTTCGCCGCGTTCTTGTACTCCCACTTTGGCATTAAAATCCCCCATAACAACGCTGTAGTGTGTCTTGGTGGTATGATGTAGAGCCTTAGTAATATCTTCATACATGGCTTCGACTATTTCATCGCAGTATGTCGAGGTTGGCGCATATACCTGTACCACCTTCAGAGAGTACCGTCCTGTCTGTGACCCTTAATATGAGGTACGCTACCCGTGTCGACACACTGCTGATTTCTACAACGCTGTTAGTGAGAGATTTGTTAACGAGGAAACCGACACTGCCCTGAGAGGGCTGATCACCTTCTCGAAAGTAGAACAGATTGCCTGAATCAAGGGTTATCGTGTCCTCCCCCTGTATTTATACGACCTAGTTCAACTTCGAGTTCAGTGATGTGTTGGTCCAGCCGTAGAGAGCGTCCATTGTACGTAGCCAGGGTCAGTTTCTTGTGGTAGCCGTTTGCCGTAGCCCGGAGATTCTTAGCACCTCCTGCCCAGCTGTTACCGCGACCGCTACCGTAGTTGCGGACAGCAGGACCACCGGGAACTGGGGGCCTTTTATTCGTTGGTGCGCTCATTGGGTGGTATTTGACCTACTATACCGCGCTGGCCAGACGAGTTGGTATAGGTACTACTTCATGTATGCCTACGATATATTTCGTAAACAGGTAGGTATTTACGAAATGTAAACACACAATACTAATAATTGGACATTTGCACTTACATTTGTTCTAACTGTACCATAGTTTTCGAACGTAAACTGTGGCTATTTTGCATTTTAAACATTTTCTAAACAAAACACACAAGAATCACAAGCCTCGGCAAACTTATGACACGAAGTTGTAAGTGTTTTAAGTGACAAGTTTAATTGTGGGAAAACTGACATTTGAAAGGTGATAAAACCGAGTAATGTCAAATAATTTAGTCATTTGAAATTTATAAATGAACGACAGCCTATTAAAAACCAAGTAAATGGGATATAGTAATAGCTAGAATTGATTTACAATAAATAAACAAAGCAACTGTTATTCAGTTGCTTTGTTTTACATTTGTCATTTCACTTGCTTTATTTTTACGTTAACAAATTTGCCATTTTGACCATTTTTAACAATCCCAAAACAAAGTAAAGCTGTTTGATTTTCTTATAGCTAGATAAAGGGGCTTAAATTTTTTTTTTATATCAAATGAAAAGCCAATTAAATCATTTCACAACGTAAAAACAATGTAATCGACGTGCAATTACTTTATTTTTGCTTAGACATTGTGGTTTACTTTGTTTTACCGTAGATATGTTGGACAAGTGCCTGCAGTTACTTTATTTTACAAAGTTTTATCTCGAAAAATAAAGCCTTTTCGATAATTCTGTGAATTTAGCAATGTCCGTTATGGGCAAAATGTTCCAAATATGTAAAAAAAAACTGATTTTGAAAAATATGTTAGTTGCTTTGTTTTTCCGTAGCACAGCCGCACGGGACAAGTGATAATAATTAAGAGTTCAATACGCAAATAAATTCGGAAAGTCAGTGGTGCGCGCCGTGTATTTGAACCCGATAGGGTATCAGGCTGCATCGCAGTCTGTTAGTATCTCCACTAGGCCATCGCTGCCCTTTACCAAACTTTGGTTACATATAATATTGGAATAAAGTTATAGTGTGCATATGTCAATAATTTCATTTATAGACATAGACTAGTTTCTACCTGCGGCTTCGCGTATCTAGGCGTCGGTTATTATAACAAAAAGTAGCCCATGTGCTGTTCTAATGTACAAGCTATAATATCACAATGTTTCGTCAAAATCTGTTAAGTAATTTTAGCGTGACAGAGTTACAAACGTCCATCAATCCTAATAAACTTTCATATTTATAATGATCATAAGAATATTCAAATCATGTACGAGTATATACCAAACAGTGTGTACTTAAATTCAAGACGAAGCCGCAATACTGAATCTTTGAACATTCTTAAACAGCCTCAGATAATCGCCCTTCACTCGAACCTCAAACATAATTGTAACTCAGTAACAAATTGAGTTTACAAGATCGTATTAGGAACCAAATTAGATCATATTTCTCGATCCAGTTTATATTAGAATAACTCGATTTTATCCGAAGTGACTGCGTTGAAAATCTCACGCCTGTATCCCCGAAGAGATAGGCAGAAGTGTAATATTTCACCCACATTTGTTATAGGGGGCGAGCTTGTTGCCGTTAATGGTCACATCACCAGACTCCGTGCTGCTTAAGAGAATTTGGAAAAACCCAGTTACCCTTTTGCCTGACCTGGGAATCGAACCCGGGACCTCCGATTCGCAGACGCATACGCTATCCACTGTACCACGCAGGCAGTCCCTTGTTGTAATTAGCTTATTTGTTTGTTAATTATTTTAAAAGGGTTGTGTCGTGTTTGTCATAGCCGGTCGAGTTGGAGCAAATATCCCTACAACCCCTGTTAATGTTCTGCTGTAACAATATTTAAAAATGAATTTGTTTGAGTCAGCTTTGGTTCTGATACTCTGCGTTGTACCGTTTTGTTAAGGTGACGTTGATGCAGGTTGTTTTTATTGCTATATTACGATATGTGTAGGCGGGTAGCTAGATCGTTGGCCGATATAAACACTTCAGAGTTCCTACTAAGTGAGCGAAGCTGGGTTCTTGTGCATTGTATACACACTAACTAAAATACACTGAATACTTTAAAACACGAAAGGATAGTGCCTTTCGTGTTTTAAAGTATTCAGTGTATTTTAGTTTATACTTAACAATTATAGTCTAAAACGTTCACTTGCACGTCTTTTAACGAACCAAGGACAGATTCATGATGTACTGTCAACCAGGCGACTCGACCGAATGCCCCTTCGCCAGCCAGACTAGTCTACAGGAACACTGTCAGCGCTCTCCACTATTGCACCGAAATACGTCATAACCGGCCGGTAGCACTCTCGATTCGTTTGGAGACTATACTAATGACGTGATGAAGTTTCATGACATCTGTTAAGCAATAATAAAGTGGCGCTGGTAAAGCACCGTCATACACGTATAATATTGTAATGTAAATATAAGGTTAGCATTCATTTGATAAATAAATAAACTGTGTTAAAATAAATTATGTTTTGACTGTCAATCCTTTTGGATGTTGTTAGTGAAAAATGTCGTCTTTTTAGTAAAATAAATATGAACGTGTGACTCTATTCTGTATTTTTTAAGTTTTCAAATAAAATACAACATAGTAATATTACTGAAATCTAACATTTACACTAAATACATTAAAAACAAAAAAGTACCAATACCACTAAATAATCACTAGTATATAGACATATACACCAAAGAGGACGGAAACACATTCCAACCTACCAAAAAAAAAACAGTAACCATAACTATTACATAAAGTACGTACCTACAAGCAACTCTGCCTCCACAAACTGCACGCCATAGCACTTTAAAAATGTTATTCTGAAAGTCCTGTCATCCGAAACAGGCGGGGAGCTCATTCATTTTAACTACATAAAAATTCTGCGCACAAATTCTATTGAGAAGCGGGAACGTTTAGTTAAAACGTTGCGAACGCTTGAATAAAATGCTAGAAAAACAAACAGGATGGATTTTACCACTGTAAAGGAATTGTGCAGTAGGCCAAGTGCGTTATACATCTTTATTATTTATTCATCGTCATTGTCCAAGCGTTATCCTGGGTGCATCCCAGACTCCCGCCGTTTTCGACCCCATGGTCCACCTTTCAAAATAATCGAGTCTGACAGAATTATTGTCTCTTCCTAAGAGCGACTGTTTTGTGACCTTCGCAACGTATATATATGACGGCACGCTGATTATTTAAGAATGATTTTTATGTTTAATTGAACCATAAAAGTTGCCCTTAGAAATTGTTACTAAATTTACCGATTGTTGTAATCGATTACTCGATTATCGAATAAGAGCGGGTAACCCCGAATAGAGTTAGGTGGCGCCAAACGCGGTGACAGTCGTCGATTACTCTGACAGCTGTTGCACCGGGCGGGCACGTGCTAAACTATTTGCTCACAAATTCATGATCGTGTTTCATCCTCCATATTTTATTGTATTTCGTGCCAAATTGTTATACATTCGAGCAATACAGCGTGTACAAGTAAAGTGGTGCTTTTATTTTGAATCTCTTGCCGCCATTGCGCCCACGATGGAGAAAACTTACGAAGACTGCTCCGAGAGCCCTTCTGACGCTTCCACATCAGAATTGGGATGGGACCACAACGACCCACGTGTTCAAAATGAAGACGCTAGTAACGAAAAATTGCTTGGCCTGTTGGAACTACAATATCGCAATTTTCTGACGCCGATGCAAGCCATGAAAATACCTACTACATCGTCGCATGGCCTTTGTTTACTGGAATTCGATTCCTGAGCAACAAGATATGGATGCAGGTGACATGTGATTGAAGATCAAGACCCGCATTGCGCCCCACTTGTGGTCGCACTAATGCGTATCGTTTCCTGGGAAGATATTGTGCAATACAGTGTGCCCAAAGGCGCGAGCGAAGGCGACTGCTATCGCTATGTTGGTGAATCAGCTGAGCATTCAACTCCAACCGTGTTGAGCGTATTTTGTCTGATTTTTTTATTGCCAATTTTATTTAGTGACAGTAGTCGTAAAACATCACGCGTTTAACCTTGGAAATGTCATAATCGTTGTGGTGATATCGCCATCACATCGTACCGAGTGTTGTAGGTAGGTTCGATTCCTACACGAGACACTGAAATGTGGAACCATTTGACCTTTGCCGTATTTTATGCTAGCGTATGGTTTCTGACTACCACAGTGACCTAGCTATAGCGTAGATATCGAACGGAGGTTTTGAGTTTGATACGCCGGTTAAAAAGAAAGCGATTATTTTTATTTCTACATGCGAGGGTGGCTCGCACTCACGAACCTTGTGATCATATTATGCTTGCTGGCAAATAGATTATCTTGTCTCGGTCTTACTTTATGGACTGTATCAGGCCGACTTGCATTATTCCAAACAAGTGCGGTTGGTTGGTTGATGTAACCTGACCATAATGGGAAGATATTACTAGCGCTATTATTTTATTGACTCGTGGTGTTGATAATACCTAATTGTTTTTGTTTGAACGTGATCAGAGCCTGAGTAAAAAGTGGCACTGTAACTCGTTGTAATTCTGAGTTGTACAGAGGATTTCGGTGTTGCAATTACACTTGCTTCTTTGTGTGCATACATTTTTAACATGGCACATTAAAATGTTTCTTACTCATGATTATTAGATGGCACCACTAATTAAATTAAATTCAATTTTAAGATTTTACGCGTGAAAATTACCTATTGTGTGTTTTTAAAATTCATGTGAATTGGGAAAATTCATTGAACTGGGCATTTTTATCAAGTGTCACGAGTTCTCTGGCCAATTCCAAGTTATGCTTACGACGTTTGGAAGTGATAGTGTTTCTACTAGAAGCTGTTAAAGTCTATTATCAGGCGTAGAAGAAAATGATTGAGTTATCATCGTAGTGCGTTACAATAATCAGTTTCAGAGATTTTAATTTTCATTGTAGGTGGAACTAGGTTAGTGATGATTGTGTGCTTAACCTTATTTTCATTAAATAAATTGGCTACTTTGTTAGTCGTTGTTGTGATAATCTTGTGGTACTCACGTTTCCGTTGGTACAGATTTGCATAAACTGGATAAGCCGTTTGTACGGCTGCATGGTTAGCCATGCATTGCCGTTGGTTGGACCGGCAAAGTGCCTTTCTGGTTAGCCTAGTTTACCCTGAAGCTTTTGTATTAGTCATAGTCTCCGTTGCTGCACAAACAAGACAGCCATTAGTGCATTTATCATAGTATCACAAACGTTGTGCATCGTCTTGAACGCGCAAGGTCCGTTGCTGTATCGCTAATAATTAGGTTTATATACAAACATATATTAAACTTCAGTACTAACTGTCCTATAAGCCTTGCACAAAAATATCAACGCGAGACGTTGACTTTGTAGCATTTTACGTCGTACAGCACCTATAGTAGCACTATCAGCCCTATCAGCTCTATCATACAACTCAGATATGTTGCAGCATAAATTACTTTTAAAGTTTTGAACGAAAGTCCCCATGTCACAGTTGATATCTTTGACAAGGCCTAAAAACTTTTTTTATATTTTTCACCTACTGTTTTAATGTGCTCGACGAATGAAAAGTTTCTCTCTAAAACTAATCCCAAATAACAAACTGATTCTTTGTTTTTAATGGTGATGTTATTGAATTTGATTCGTGGTGGTGTCTTTAAGCTCCCTTTCAAAACTAATTGAAACGTTTTCTGTGGAGAAAAATATAAACATTCTCTTGTCTAAACATTGATTAGCTAACCTTTCAAGTCCTTCCCTAGCATTAGATTGAATAAGTAAAAGACCGTCATCTGCGTATCCGGTCAATGAGCAACCTGGTGGTAGTGGTATGCTTAGAAAGTCATCAAAGCCTTTGTTCCATAAATACGGGCTTAACACTGATCCCTGCGGCCAACCCATGGTCAGCGCCTTCAACACAGCATGATGGCCTAATTTTAACTTTGATTTTGATAAAAGATAATGATTTTTGCCATTGCAATATTTCGAATGATTTTAGTACGCATATTTTTATTTGGTCAAAAATTTACTTGGCAAAATATTACCAAGTATAATGTCATTATGGCATTTGGTCAAATGATTTATCACAGCAAACAATCTTCAGACAATAAACGTTTGGTGATATTAGTTTATTTATGGAAGTAGTTAGAGTAAGTTAATTATTTAAAAAATGGTAAGGTCAGGTTAGGTTAGAACTGTGACTTCCTACGCCCGAACCGAGCGAGCGAAGCGAGCGGTGCCGCGGTAGCGGCCGGCGAGTGCCAGAAACGACTTGCATTAATATAAAAAAGAGATTGTTTTTAGTAGGTTACCCGGAACTGAACTATTTAGATTAGGATAATTATTGATTTTGCGTAAAAACTGTTATTCCAACTGAAATATTTGACTAAATAAAAAATGTTAAAAGTACTAGTTGGTAAACAAGTTATAGTATATACGTTCATTTCCCAAACATTAGGTTTGCGTTACAATTTTTTTGTGAATAGATTTTTTGCTCAGTAATAATTTGGCAAATGAAATTACGCGAAAATTTTTTTGGGAAGTGAAAATTTGTCAAATTCCTTGCGGTCAAACAAGGGAGACCCAGGAAATACGTATAAATGAGGGAATATATCGCTCATTTGCGACAAGAACATGTTAGCGAAAATATGTATCGTTATGGAATAATGATACGGTAGAATCCGGCGCATCGTGCTCTACTTGCTGCTAAAACGCGATATTTCTAGCGCCGAAAATTAGCGAGTAATGAGGGAAAAGGTCGGCGACTATCGGTTTAGCGCCATCTCTTTCTGCCCTTAAGTTTAATGCAAGATCGGTTCACGTCAGTTGTCGCCGCTCGCTTGAGGAGGAAAGTGCTGCCCGATTGCGGCAAAAACGTAACAGGTCATGGTGTCACGGTTTTGATGAAAGGTCAATACAGCTTTTTGTTTTTTTTGTGATTTATTTTTGCAGCTATAACGGGACATTTTGTATGTGGGTCATTATTGTAGTAAAAATAGTAATCGCATGCTATGGTTCACATAGAATTGTACCGTTGTTGCTGAAATAAACAATGTTTTTTGTTGGTTAATTTAACATGTTCCGTTACAGTTGATAATAAAAGTACAAAATGTTTGGTATTAATGTTGGTTATCTCAAGTTAACACATTCTTGATAAAAAATATTTTTTTTACAACGAATAGCTTACAATGTTGCATTATAAATGATAAAAACATTATCTAATTACAATTTATTGTTCAGATAGAATCACGGTTTAGGAAGATTGTAAAGCTTGTCCGTTGAATTAATGAACATTCACGTAAGTTAGAAAAATGAAAACATAATACCGATTTTCGAAATACAAATGAATTAACACTAGAAGCGCCGAAGATTAAGATCCCTCGTGAACCGCCGTCGTGACAAATTTGTCCCATTCTATTTATTATAATGATAATTGGTATAAGGCATGAAAGTTATTATTAAACCAATTCGTTAAATATTCAGAACATGTTTAATAATCAACTTAAAACAAATTCTTATCCTAACAAACATTAAAGTAACAAAACAAATCATAAATGAAAAATAAAATTTTTTTTGGTCATATAATCGTGACATCTTACTGAATAATTCTTATAAAATGTTAAGTTATCTATAAACTAGTTAATATTACCATTAGAATAAGTACCTAATACATAAACAATATTCTTTATCATCAGTGCATATTACAGACAGTTCTTTTCATTATTTGAGCATTTCGACTTTTTCTGGCACCTTGTCCATTTTTCTTGTCTCTCCGTATCGCCTGTTTTTAGCACAAACGTACTATGTAATTCCTTCTTTGCGTTCTTCACGGAAAGGGGTATTTCTCTCCGAGCTCTATTGATAGTGCCCACGATACTAGTATTTTTAGATTTCAAATATTCGGCTAGTAAAAGTGATGTAAAAACATTGTCACAAGTAACATTTCTTTCCTCATTGATGTAAGGCTCCATCAATTTATTCACGACCCAGACACCTAAGCGTTCGTTATTTGGCTTATTATCATTTTTGCCAAGGTAAGGAAAAGCATTTATTACGTAATGTTCATATTTCTCTACAGCCATCCAAAACCACATTCCAAGGTACTAAAGACCTTTTTACGGATTTTTGTAGATTTAAGTGTTACCTTTTTTATTTCATTTACCTACTCAGATTTTATAATTGTTAAGTGAACTGTGAATTCAGAATCGCCTTGAAACTTTGTGCAATTAAAAAGCAATAATAATAATGTTATATTCCTAATATTTTAAGATTAAAGGATAATCTTTGTACTGAATGATTACCTATCTGTGATTTGTTTTGCTAAGATGTTTATTTGATTTATGTGAGACTTAATTAAGATTATTTTCCTAATATTACTGAGATAAGCAGAGGGTTGTGATGTTTATGCTAATATGGCATTCCTAAATATTTAATAACGTTATAATTGCTACGGGTTGTGAGTAAAAGTAAAACTACAGATAATAGTGTCTGGTTATAATAATTATAACCAGACACTTTAAAAAATATTATAATTATTATAATATTTTTTAAATGTGATTATTACTTGTATTTCAGCGAAAGTTACACAATAACTTCGCTAAAATATCTTTCATTTTGTAAAACAAAATACAAAAATACAGATGTTACAATACGAAGAGAAAAATGTTACAATACGACATAACTTGTAAATGTTTAGACTTTTATTCAATTTTTTTTCACGAAAAACGGTACATATCTGTTTGTTTTGCAATACTCCAATTTTTTTACAAGAATAACGCAACAAGCAAGACCCTTTTTTAAATAAATAATCATAATAAATTTAATAACTAAATTAAAGCTCTAAATGCAATTTGATCCAAAAAAACGAAAGCCTTGAATTTATGTTGTATTGAGCTGAATAGTCTAAACATAATAATTAAAAAGTTACATGAATTTTAAACTTTCAAATGCGTTTTATCACAAACTAGAGGACGCCAGCAGCTACGCCTGCAATTTTTTTTTAATTTACCCGTTTTGACCGATCCCGTGGGAATTTCCGGACATCCCTTCTTAGTGCACCCCTACGGTCCCCAAGGAACATACATGCCAAATTTCAGCTTTCTGCGACCAATAGTTTCGGCTGTAGCGTGTCTGTCAGTCAGTCAGTAACGCAAGGATTTTATATATTAAGATTGAGATTTTTACTTTGTAACGTTCTTGTCGCAAATGAGCGATATGTTACTAAAGTATCCACGAGACTTTAATTTAAGTAAACATTGGCCACCATGCGTTGTTGGAAGCCCAAATTTCTGCAAGTCATTACCATTTGTATGCTGATGACTTGCAGATTTACTCCCAAGTAAGTGTGGAACACGTCAATGAGGCAATCGACAAAGTTAACAACGACTTGACTGCTATATTGTCCTGGTGTCAGAAGTTTGGGCTAACTGTAAATCCTAGGAAGACCCAAGCTATCATTGTGGGTAGTCAATGGATTTTAAAACGACTAGAGTTATCGTCCCTGCCGTCTATAGTCTTTAATGGGATCACCATCGATTTGAGTCCTGCGGTCAAAAACCTTGGGCTACACATAGATGCGACGCTGAATTGGCAAGTCCAGGTAACCCAGGTGAGTCAAAAGGTCACCGGTACCCTGCGCGCTCTTTACCGCCTCCGGAACATTCTACCACCTGAGACAAAGACAATGCTTGTGCAGACTTTAATTTTCCCCCTCATCGACTATGGTGATGCATGTTACTTTGACCTGAATGCAGATCTCCTTGATAAACTCGATCGTCTTCTAAATAACTGCATTCGATTCATTTTCAATCTTCGCAAGTATGACCATGTGTCTACTTATCGTTCCCAATTAAAGTGGCTTCCCATACGTCAGCGCCGTAGTTTGCATGCTCTCACTACCCTCTATACTATTCTTACATCTTCAACTTCTCCCCAGTATTTATCTTCAATACTTATGCTCTAACCATGAAAGAAACCTCCGTTCATCTAATAATCTTCTCCTACACTGTACCCTCTCATAACTCTAATTTTCTTCATTCCTCTTTTACTGTCCAATCTAGTCTTCTTTGGAATGCCCTCCCTCTTGAAATCAGGATGGCCGAGACTAAGAATACTTTCAAGTTCAAGGTGAAGGCACTTCTACTGGCTGAGTCATCGAATGTATCATAAGTCGCTGAAATTTCATATTGGTTTTGTATATATATACCATATGTACGTATATATATTTATATATTCTTATATGTGTATGAATGTATGTAGTAGTGTATGTATAATACATCTTTATTATGTATGTTTATATTATATGTAAATTATGTACTTATATATGTTTTAATTTGAATGTATCTTTAGTTTTTATTACCTATTTTTGTTATTTCAAATTCATTTTCTTTATATAACACCTACTTCTTTTCTCTCTGCACCACTCTAAGGTAGACTGGAAAATAATGCTCATGGCATTAAGTCCACCTGTATACGTTGTGTATATAAAGCTTTAATAAATAAATAGAATAAATAAATATATCTAAGAATATACCTAGCACATATTGTAGTGCTGATGACGAGGCATATAAGGCAAGTGTGAATGGGACAGGACGAAGGGAAAGACCTAGGTGGACGTTCTCTGACCAGATTGGAGACATCCTAAAAAAAGGAAAGGTTAGAAGTACCCTGAAAAGAAGAGCATGCATGAGAAACTTGATGGGAGTGAATGAAGCAAGAGAGGTATGTCAGGATCGTTGCAAATGGCGTTCCGTAGTTTCTGCCTACCACTCCAGTAAACAGGCGTGAGTCTATGTATGTATGTATGTACAATTTTAATTGTTTCGCTTCGTTGCCCAAAGATAAATAAATAAATGATACTAAATGATAAAGAGAAGACTGATAATGTGATTACGATGTTTAGTTACTTTTTTTTACATTAAAAAACATAAGAAATTAATGGATTTTGTTTCAATAACCAACTAAGTATTACCCTCAAAAAATATTATTTGATATTAGCAAAACATTCGCAGTAATTTCGCAAATGCCTATGCGAATGTACAAAAATATGCGAATATTCGCGAATGCGAATGCAAATGCAAATATTCGTTACATCACTACTACATAGTAGGTGATCCGTGTGATCTTTGACTTCTTGCTCCGATGACTCCCTTTGTTATAAGATGATAATTTTGTAAAACAAGTGTAACCTGATTTACCAAGTGGATAATCAGGTAACACTTAAAACGTAAAACGAAAAATATATCGAAATCGCGGAATAAACTGCAATTTTATTGCAGTATTGAACGACCAGAGGTACTGTTTATTAAATGCACATTTTTGTACTGATACCTCATAATTTTTTTTTACAAAAGTTGCTGAATTTGGGCATTTAAATTTCATGGCCTATCGGATACTGGGAAACTCGACGAAATTAGTACAGCCATTTGAAAGATAAGCGAATAATCGGACAGACAGACTGACAATCAAAAACCGGGATTGGCTTATTTTGTGACCGCTATTATATTTTTTAAACCTATGCACTTTATACGAGTATTTTGATATAAAAAACATTAAATCTTATTTATTTGTGTAGAAATCCATATATAGGGTAACTAATAATATTCATTACGGCATTGGACACAGATAGGACCAACGAGTTAGTCCTACAAAACAAACTCATAAATTATACTTGACTTAGCACCTATTGTTATTTCAATACTAATCAGGATATAATATTTTCTTGGGTTTACGCGAATGTTACACATTGAAATTAAACTACAGTTTACGGATTTTATCGCGTTATATTGGTTTCACTTGTTTTTACATTTAAACCGAATGATCTAGAGACTACATTTTTATTACTAGCCAACGTTTCGAATTCTTTACAGGATTCATGTTCACGGCAGACTGAGGTGGTATTTGTCTTTGTCTTGAATTTAAAAGTTATCTCAAAGTACCCGAACATTTTTCAACTATTGGTGTTACTATCTACGCAGAATGTGCTCACTGTGTCTTGATGTCTTCTGGTGACTTTGTCCTTCTTGGGTTTCATTAGCCTGATAACAGGGTCCCAAGCTGGAGGAACATTCCAACCATCTTCCCTATTGAAATTAGGATGTTTTTTAATTTCAATAGCTTCTCGTATCATTCTTGGAATAAAGCGGTGTTCTTTTGCGAGTATCTGTGGTTTATCAAATCGCAGGTAATGGTTGGTTCCTTGTTCTACATGTTCACACACAGCAGACTTCGTCGAGCGTTTGTGTTTAATGTCAGCTATATGTTCCTTTAGTCGAATGCCTATGCTTCTCTTGGTTTGTCCAATGTATGAGAGCCCACACTCACAGTCTATCTTGTAAACCCCGGCCTCTTGTAAGGGTAACTGACTCTTGACAGATGGTAATAATTGGCTTATCTTCGTTGGCGGCTTGTAGAAAGTTTTGATTGAAGCTCGCTTCAAGATGTAGCCAATCTTGTCGGTCACGCCCTTGATGTATGGGAGGACAGCAGGTTGTCTCTCTACTGTGGCTGGCTTGTTCTTCGGGGATCTGTGACGTTGGCGCGGCGGTCGGAGCTTGTTTTCTTGCAGAACTTGCTTGACATGTTGAAGCTCGGCGTCCAGGTGTTTCTTATCACAGATCCCCCGGGCTCTCTGAAACAAAGACATTCCTACGGTAGCTAACTGTTTAGGATGGTGGTGAGATTCACCGTTTAAGTACCTATTTGTATGTGTCTTTTTCCTATACACAGTGTGGCTCAAAGAGTTGTTTTTGTTCCTGATAACAAGTACATCTAAGAAAGCTAAAGAATTGTTTGCCTCTAATTCCATTGTAAATTTTATCTGGTTGTGAATAGAATTAAGATGGTCTAGGAATACATTTACACTATCTGTTGGTAAAATTGTAAAAGTGTCATCTACATACCGTTTATAGAACCTCGGTGTGATGGTGGCAGTCTGCAGGGCTCGCGCCTCGAAGTCCTCCATGAAGATGTCAGCAACAACAGGCAATACTGGAGAGCCCATTGCCACACCGTCTACTTGTATGTAGTATTTCTCATCCCATAACAGATAGCCAGTTGTTAAACAGTGTTTCAATATTTCTGCATATTCCTCAGGCATGTTGTTCTCTATTAGCTTCCTTCTAGTTATCTCAATACAGTCATGTGCTGGTAAGCATGTGAATAATGACTGTACATCAAAACTAACCATAGTTTCCTTGTCAGAGAGATGTTGGTGTTTTATTTCACTGACAAAATGGTAGGAATCCTTTACATGCGCTCTCGTCTTGCCTCTGAGTGGCGAGAGAATCTTTGCAAGGTGTTGAGCCAATCTGTAGGTTGGTGCCCCTATTTGACTGACTATAGGGCGCAGTGGAGCATTTTCCTTGTGTATTTTCGGTAGACCATACAATTGGGGAGGTTTTGCACACGATGGTATTAAGTATTTCACGTCCAGATTCAGTTGTTCGGAGTATTTCTTCACAATATCACTCGTTTGCTTGAGTATTTTGTTGGTAGGGTCCGTCTTAACTAATTTATATGTACTTTCATCCGACAAAAGATTTTACATTTTTTGTTTATAATCGGACGTGTCCATCACTACCGTTGCATTTCCCTTATCTGCTCGGGGTACTGTTAGTTCAGGTCTAGCTCGTAGGTTCTTCAGTGCGAAATACTCAGGTTTTGGTAGATTCCTTTTCGGCACTTTCGACTGGCGCAATACAGCAGAAACGTCTTGACGTATGGCCTCGAAATCTTCCTTACTCACATTGTTCTTTACTAGACAATCCTCAACGTTGCAAATAATGGTCTCATACGGTATTCTGGATGGATTTATCGCATAATTTAAACCTCTCTTTAGTACACTTTCAGTGTTTTGATCTAACGTGTGTTTTGACAGATTGACAACTGTTTGTCTTTGGTCAGCGGACGGTAGCGTGTGATTGGTCCGTGCAAAAACGTTCTGTTTCAGTTTGTACTGGTCATTTGATTTTTGTTGTAATTTTTCAAATTTTTCTATTTTGTTACGTTTACACGCGTAATATTTTGATGTTTCTCTGTTATTTATTGCATTTATGCATTTTTCAAAATCAAATGGAGTTATCAATCTGTATATTTCGTTAGACAAATTCTCAACATTTCTATTTATTCTGCGTAAGTCAGCGCGGTGTTCGTGTATCTTTTGAATGAGTAACTTATGACTTGCCTGTTTTAAGATCTTAGCGCTCCCACGTATGTCCTTCTTGGCTGATATTTTGCAGCATGTTGGGATGAGATCGTGATCACGGCATCTCTTCAAGAAATTTAACGATGTTATATATCTTGCGCGCTTGGTTTGTAAATCTTCTAACCGGCGTATTTTTGTTGCTGTTTCCAGTCCGTACTGGTTAACATAATATTTTCTTGGGTTTACGCGAATGTTACACATTGAAATTAAACTACAGTTTACGGATTTTATCGCGTTATATTGGTTTCACTTGTTTTTACATTTAAACCGAATGATCTTGAGACTACATTTTTATTACTAGCCAACGTTTCGAATTCTTTACAGGATTCATGTTCACGGCAGACTGAGGTGGTATTTGTCTTTGTCTTGAATTTAAAAGTTATCTCAAAGTACCCGAACATTTTTCAACTATTGGTGTTACTATCTACGCAGAATGTGCTCACTGTGTCTTGATGTCTTCTGGTGACTTTGTCCTTCTTGGGTTTCATTAGCCTGATAACAGGGTCCCAAGCTGGAGGAACATTCCAACCATCTTCCCTATTGAAATTAGGATGTTTTTTAATTTCAATAGCTTCTCGTATCATTCTTGGAATAAAGCGGTGTTCTTTTGCGAGTATCTGTGGTTTATCAAATCGCAGGTAATGGTTGGTTCCTTGTTCTACATGTTCACACACAGCAGACTTCGTCGAGCGTTTGTGTTTAATGTCAGCTATATGTTCCTTTAGTCGAATGCCTATGCTTCTCTTGGTTTGTCCAATGTATGAGAGCCCACACTCACAGTCTATCTTGTAAACCCCGGCCTCTTGTAAGGGTAACTGACTCTTGACAGATGGTAATAATTGGCTTATCTTCGTTGGCGGCTTGTAGAAAGTTTTGATTGAAGCTCGCTTCAAGATGTAGCCAATCTTGTCGGTCACGCCCTTGATGTATGGGAGGACAGCAGGTTGTCTCTCTACTGTGGCTGGCTTGTTCTTCGGGGATCTGTGACGTTGGCGCGGCGGTCGGAGCTTGTTGTCTTGCAGAACTTGCTTGACATGTTGAAGCTCGGCGTCCAGGTGTTTCTTATCACAGATCCCCCGGGCTCTCTGAAACAAAGACATTCCTACGGTAGCTAACTGTTTAGGATGGTGGTGAGATTCACCGTTTAAGTACCTATTTGTATGTGTCTTTTTCCTATACACAGTGTGGCTCAAAGAGTTGTTTTTGTTCCTGATAACAAGTACATCTAAGAAAGCTAAAGAATTGTTTGCCTCTAATTCCATTGTAAATTTTATCTGGTTGTGAATAGAATTAAGATGGTCTAGGAATACATTTACACTATCTGTTGGTAAAATTGTAAAAGTGTCATCTACATACCGTTTATAGAACCTCGGTGTGATGGTGGCAGTCTGCAGGGCTCGCGCCTCGAAGTCCTCCATGAAGATGTCAGCAACAACAGGCGATACTGGAGAGCCCATTGCCACACCGTCTACTTGTATGTAGTATTTCTCATCCCATAACAGATAGCCAGTTGTTAAACAGTGTTTCAATATTTCTGCATATTCCTCAGGCATGTTGTTCTCTATTAGCTTCCTTCTAGTTATCTCAATACAGTCATGTGCTGGTCAGCATGTGAATAATGACTGTACATTAAAACTAACCATAGTTTCCTTGTCAGAGAGATGTTGGTGTTTTATTTCACTGACAAAATGGTAGGAATCCTTTACATGCGCTCTCGTCTTGCCTCTGAGTGGCGAGAGAATCTTTGCAAGGTGTTGAGCCAATCTGTAGGTTGGTGCCCCTATTTGACTGACTATAGGGCGCAGTGGAGCATTTTCCTTGTGTATTTTCGGTAGACCATACAATTGGGGAGGTTTTGCACACGATGGTATTAAGTATTTCACGTCCAGATTCAGTTGTTCGGAGTATTTCTTCACAATATCACTCGTTTGCTTGAGTATTTTGTTGGTAGGTTCCGTCTTAACTAATTTATATGTACTTTCATCCGACAAAAGATTTTCCATTTTTTGTTTATAATCGGACGTGTCCATCACTACCGTTGCATTTCCCTTATCTGCTC